>JAOYMS010275552.1:0-11500 GCA_025802395.1 Oenothera biennis | reverse complement strand
TGTTTCTGAACTTTCTTCTTCACGACAATATACTTTCATTCCATAAGTTTGCACCTATTAAATATTTGTCATTTTTTTTAAGAAGAAATTAATGTGAAGTAATTTTTCAGCGACTTCATAACGACGTCGACAACCTCAAGCACTGAAATAAGTCCCACAGTCCTTACGCATGATTGAACATGCTAAAGCCTTATTTTCCATTTTGGATCAGTTAATGACAGATCATTACCACTTTTCCGTAATATTTCTCCATCTCATAAAAGGAAAAATAATTAAAAGTGAACTTTTAACTGTCAAGATCTCCAATCAATCTGAATCTACACGAGCATGGCGATAGGGAGCATGGACTTGATATGATATCATCCCGACTCCTAGGATAGCATGGACTAAGTATTGGTGAGGTTCTCTCCCACTCCCGTGTCCCGCTCCTTTCCAAGATCATGATTATCGCGGGTTCGCTTCCCCGATAGATACGTCGCCAATCGAGGTGAGGTTCTCTCCCTCCTTTGTTCCCTCCTTTGTGCACCGAAGGGCAACGCGTGTTCGACTATTTCTGAGGTGAGGTTTGCTCCAGAAGATCTATTGTCGACACGTCCCGAAGATCCGGTCATAGTTCACTAACGTTAACTGTCTCGTTCCCCGATTTTTCGCCACGGACCAGTCTCCGACCTCTCCGGAGTGCATCTCTCACGGGTTCTCCCAAGAATCAGGACCCAACACTTCCATGTTTGTCCCGAGTTGTTAGAAATTTGCAAGTATTGGGGCGTGTGGGTCTCGCATCTTGTATAGTTCTAGAGGTTGGTCGTATTCCATTACATCTCAATTGAGGCTTAATCGAGTCTCAGTCGGTTGGGGTTCAAACTGAGCCCCTATCTAGTTGGGTCTTGATTAAGCCTCAATTGAAGGACATGAGTCTAGGTCTTAACCCATATTAAGGACCCTCCATTTAGGTCCTAGTTGAACAGTGATCAAGTCAGGGCTCATTATTAATATACTAAAAAGTTCTTATGGATTTAATTGCGACAACTAAAAAGTGAGAAAATTCTATTCGTAAATCATCGAATCTTTTTCAATCCTAAACCCTAAACATACCATAAATTGTAAAGTTTACCAAGTTATCCTTTAAATTTTAGTAGGTTTTTATTCTAAAAAAATATACAACCCTAGTTTTAAAAATGGATAATAAATTTTGATATAAATTTTTATAGACAATAAACAAAAAGTATTTTTTTAAAAAATTAATAAAATCCCGAGTATAAGTT
The DNA here is from genome assembly GCA_025802395.1 of Oenothera biennis. Taxonomy (NCBI): domain Eukaryota; kingdom Viridiplantae; phylum Streptophyta; class Magnoliopsida; order Myrtales; family Onagraceae; genus Oenothera; species Oenothera biennis. The sequence continues at coordinate 10,238 of JAOYMS010275552.1, read as the reverse complement.
TTTCCTTGTAAAAAAATATATTTGTTCATTATATTTTTAAGAATATAAAATATATATATATATATATTCTAAAACCTTTTTTTATGATTTATTTTTGGTTAACTAGCAAAAACAAACAAAAGATGGGGGATACAACGGGAGCTCCTATCCTTCCGCCATTGTTTTGAGGGTTGGTCTCTCAGGCTGGGTCATGGTAAAGTTGTGTCGAACTTGGTTTGAGATCAACTGGATCATGAATTAGAACAAACTCAAGTTTAGCAAACTAAATCATGAGGGACCTTGACTCCAACGGGCGCTTAGGTTTCAGTCAATGCAGGGGTCAGCTATGAAAACGATCGGGCAAGCATATTGCCACAGAATGAATAGTGCTGCAATGGATCAAAAGCATAGCATTGCGTTGCAAACGTCAGTGGTAGCTCATTCTTCTACTAGCATAGTTACAATGACTTTGTTAAGGTAAAAGTAAAATCCAACAACATATTACAGTCACTATGACAAATTTATATATATATATATATATATGCCTCAAAAAAGTTTTGTCCTGTGTGTCCGCTCTTATGTTATAAGATGTTTTCAGTATCTATCGTCTATATATATATATATATATATATATCTACAATGTGTATCTTAGGTTATACTTAATTACTTACTCTATATCGTAGTAGAAGAAATGTGGTTTGGTATTGAATAGATGAAGGAAGAAAAAGAATAAAGTCAACGGGGATTAGGCAAATGGCAAGAAAAGCGAAGCCTCTTATGGGAAGCAGCAAGTGCATGTTGGAGAGCAACTTCCACAGTAGCTCCTTCACGGAAGATAGACTCATAAAGTTGACACACAAACTGTGAGAGTTGCGCCTCATCATCATCCCAGAAGCAGCAGCCCCCACCCTTGTTATTGTAATGATGTTGTTCTCCACTTCTCTCAAAGTCGCTGTCTTCCCAATCGCTCATTTCAGGGCTGTCGCTTCTCGTACCACCTACTTCTAACTCATCATCTTCTTCATTCTCTTCTTCCTCTTCCTCTTCTTCTTCCTCTCCAATCTCAAACTTGCCCTTCTCCATATTATTTCTTAAATTATTATTATCATTATTGTTATTATTAGAGTAGTAGTAGTCATGGAAAGCTGCTGCTGCTGCTGTTGTTGCTGTTAACTCAGGAGGTTCCGCTGATGGGCACACCACGGCTTTGGCACCTGAGTCTAGCAATGCCTTTATCACTGTTTGACTAGGCCCATACGTACCCGTGCATATTATAATTCTGTCCCTCCATGCTCCGACCTAATCATCATTTCATAAAATCCATTTCAGCCTGCCTGCCCTACTATCTTACAAATCACCACTGCACTGCTATGCTATGCTATGCTCCCACACTCAATAAAATAATAATAAATAAAGAGCAGCAAGAAGCGTACCATCCACCGAGTATCTTCAGGCGTTAAATGCATGGAAGGGACTGTGCGCCGGAACATGTAAGCTGCAATTTCTTGATCATCTTCCATTACCTTGCAGCAAATGGAGGAGGAATCAGAACAAGAACAAGTCATCACCACTGAAAGAAAGGACTACTACTATGAACCGACAGAAAATGGGCACATACATACATACCTGGGTTTGACGCCCGATATATCTATGGACCACACATCCTACTTGGAAATGCGGTCTATAAGCAACAAGGTCTGCCACAGTTGAAATGTTTGAAATCTGGGATCCAACCCTCCTGTGACGACTCCTTAACATTGACAACAAACTCATCTTAACACTTTGTACAAACTGTTCTGCAAGTTCACCCGGTTCAGCAACCACAAATACATCGTTTTTCCAACTGCACACCACCCCCAAAAACAAAATCCAATTAACCATTAGGAAGAGCTTGCAGAGAAGGTTATCAACAATTACAGATTTGTCCTTACCTTAGTATTAAGCCAGAGTTGTCCGTTTGGAGAGCCAAGTGAACGATGCCCACTTGAGGTGAATTTTGCAACTTCCGATGCAAAATTTGAACGGGTAAAGACAGTTCTCTAGGTTCTGAAGGAGATGGTGGTGCTGAGGCGGTAGATTTTCCATGCTGAAACCCATCTAAGCTTAATGGTGGGACCATATCGATTCGCCCAATCCTTGGATGACCCAGATCTGGACTGTACAGGAGAGGGCTTGACGGGAAGCTCCCAGTAAACATGGGTGATGCAAACGGTGTTGGATGTGTAGTTGCCGGTCCCGGTTTTGAACTTCCAAACATATCATGTGCAAAGGACAGCCTTATACTACTACCCGAACAAAATGTCTCCAAAGCACGTGCATGATGGATAGCTCTCCCCGAATCAGGACTGTTCTGAGCTTCTACTAGTAATACATTTCGCCTCCAACCTAATGACGGGCCGGTCACTTCCGGAGGGGGAGGGGAAAAAAAGGGTAAGACAAAACAAATCGATATGGAGACAATCGCCCCCCTCTTTCACATAATATCTATGCAATTATTATAATAATAATGTCAGGTCATCATTAATGTTTGTGCTCTTCTTCTACCCGAATTATTTTTATTTCTCTACTAGTCCCTGACCTCAAGTATCAAATTATAATAAATAACTAAACAGATATGTTGGTGAATCAACCCTTACATGCATAAAAGAGATCTCACATAACTGCAGTGCTCATTTCACAGATAGCCAGAAGCAGTCAAGTACCTGAACCAAAAGCATTTATCCTCCGAGATTGTTGCTGAGGCTTTAAGCTCTCTGAGAATTTTTCGTCAAGTTGGTATGGCAACAAAAGTCTTTCACATGCATTTTTGAAAGACACAGAGTTGCATTGGACATATTCATCTACTGCTGCCTCCAACTTTAGCCAGATGGCTGGATCAGTTTCATCCAGCTCCATGCCACAACGTTCATCAACTGTTAAGGCATACAATAGTTTTAGATCTCAAAAAAATGTAGCAGAATTAGCAAACTTACTAGACCATACAATTCTGAGATAAAAGATCAACTCTTTTTAGATGGACTAATAAGAGAGCTGAGCTTCTGATTAATAAATAAGAGAACTTGAGTAGTAGAAGGCAATCAGACCTGGATTAAACCGAAAATACTGTATTTCCGGGATCATTGGAAGCAAAGTGCTCAGAGCTTCTTCCACCCGATCCACAGAGCAAGCACTTTCTATCAAGACTTGTCCAGTATCAAGATATCGCCACCCACCTTTCCGCGCCTTCAAAAACAGTGACAGACAAGAATTCTCCATTTTAAGAAAACTCAACCCAAATTCACTGAAGGATCAGTACTTCAAAACTTATTGTAATAAAACGTTACGTGGCAAAACAAAGCAAAATGTTCTTGTTACCTTGGATGAACCTAAGATTGTAGTTTTATAAAAAAAAAATACAATGTTAACCACACGCAACATACAGCTAAAAACGTGGCTTGAACAACATTTCTTCACCAGGTCAGGCCTCACATTGGGTCAGTTGAGGAGTGGGTCATGCTTTTAGGGTTCCAATAGAGCCACCAAGACTAGAACTGATAATGTCATCTTAGGAAGCTAAATCGTAAATAAACAAAGTACGCATCATTGATTCAGCTCTAAAACCAGTATGTTTAATCCATTCAGGTGCAGGGTATATCTTTCTCAAGAACCAAACAAGCTTTAGCTGAGTAACCAGTTCTTCCTCTCTTCGCCAAAAGGCAGAGGCTGGAGGAAGAGGAACAACCAGAATAGCAAACATTGGACTTAACCATATCGGCTGGAAACCCGGTTACAAATGCTCTATGATCTCCAGGGTAAAGCTACACAAAACCCACTGCAATAGACTTAGGTTTGTCATTGAAATCCACTAGTGACCATAGGAACGGCACCAACCTACAAGTCCATAGTGAGAGTACTGCTACCACATGCTGTGGTCCACTACCATGTTAGAGATATCGTTAAACTCTAACACACACCCAACAAAGAAAACAAACACTAAATGGATAAATCATAAAAGATTAATGTTAGCAAAACAAACAGCCTTTAGTCATAGCTGACCATGCCCGGTCTAACTTTTGGCCCTAAAGCTGTCAAAATAAGCTTTTTGGACTTAACAGCTGAGAAATGGTAAATTGCAATGTAAACAAAATTGTATTACCTTTGCGGGAACAGAACCACATCCAATTGAAACTAGACAATCAATCTTTGTGTCAGGCCATAACAGTTGTGCTTCTCTAATGGCAAAAACTGTAGGATTATTTGCTACGATGGCACCATCTTGCCAGCGGTTCATGCCTACAGATATTAAACAGTACATGGTCCAATATAAAAGGAACAAGGAAAATGTTAAGTGAAAAGGAACAAGTGAAAAAGTCAAGTAACCTACCATCAGAGAAATCATCAAGATAATATGGAGCAGCAGATGAGGCCCTTATAGCTTGCCATACGTAATGCTTACAACTACCAATAAAAGCACTGCGTTTATAGCCATCCTGACTGCTAGTAACTGGTGATCCCAAGACAGTGGCTCCTGAGCTTTCTGAACTGGCAAGAGGAATTTCCGGTGTCCCCGCTGGATACTGTTAAAAAATATGAACATTAAGCAACAAAATGCAGCACGAAACAAATAGCACAACCATATACACATGGTTTTCTCCTATGTATGCGGAAAGATGTTTATAACTTATTAGAAACCTGATAATTGCGGAACAAGAAAGGTTGAGCAGGCATTGTGCTGACCAATGTGGAGACAACGAAAACTTTAGGAATGTTTTTTACCGCACACTCTATTAAAAGGTCTCCATCTTCATCAGCACACATTTCTTTCAACAGTCTCTCAAACTGATCTGCACTATGCTGCAAAAGAACATGGTCAAGTAAGAACATGACTGATGGGATTGGTCATTTGGACATGCTCAAGCATTGGATTTAAGCAGATACTATGTCCCATTACATTAATTAAGAATACATTGCATTAACGTGAGACTCTGAAGGTAAATGTCCATTTACATATCCAAGAACCAACTTTACAAGGTCATCATCAGATCACCTTAAGAGAGGTGAAACGCAAGATATGAAAACCAAATTAACAAATCAAGTTTGTTCAGAAATTTCGGGCAACGCACTATCGTAGATAGTGACTGAGTACATAAAGGAGCACAAACAGAAAATTGGTAATCCTTACTTTGGAGCCATGAACAACAACTCTAAAACTCTGGGATGAGCTTTTATAGAGCTGATCCAATTTTTCTCGCCAACTAGCAGATTCGCTGTCCTTCGCCCCAGGTTCGGCAAAAACAAGTTTACCTTGAAATACAGGAACATGATATTAACCATAGGTTGTGGCCAAAAAAAAAAAAAAAAAAAGATATTAACCATAGGTTAGAAAATACATCCCATCACAATAAACACCAGTTAGCATAATGATCGCTCACCTAGGTTTTTATATATCTCTTCACACTGCTCTAGGGTCATCAGCTTCATTCCAAGGGCAACTGCAAGCATGCCGCCTGTAGATGTGCCACATATAAGATCAAACAACTCATGTATCCGCTTTCCGGTGCCCTTCTCAATTTCCTTAAGCATCTGCACTGTGGCCAGACCTTTCATGCCACCTCCATCCATTGAGAGTATGCGCAGTCCTTGCTTTGCTACCTGCCTCCCTCTGATTGAGCGCCGCAAATTTTCGTTCTCTCCTGTACAACAGAGTATATCTGCCGTTCAGATCTTTTTAGTAAGAAGCAAATGGAGTCAGAAAACTGGGTGCGCAAACAAACCCAGAATTGCCAGAGCCCGAGCAGCAGCTTTATTTACGCGTGGTTCAACTGTGACAGTTAACTGCAGAAGCAGCTCCCGTAGGCTTTCAGATGTGACAAGAATTCTTCGGTTTTCTACACAAAAAGCCAAATTCCCAACTGATAGCAAAGCCAACCTTTGAACCTGATATAACAAGTCACCATGTCAGCAGTGAAGATATTACAGAATATAAGGAGGAGAAAATTCTTAAATCTATTTGTAGAGAAACTTGCCTCTGGATTTTTGTGAGCACACAAAGCTTTCAAAGATCTAATTACATCTTTCGTCAACATCTTCTGTGATACAGTATCAGAGATAAAAGCCAAACTTTTTACCACCCGCAAGACAGAGATCACTTCTTCGGAGCTTGTATACCTCATTACTGTTTCTACTGGTTGCATAATGTCACATTTCATCAACTGCATCGCTACAGACACATCTTCCGCAAGAGAGGAAAGAGCTGAACATGCCTGCTCAACCTGCAAGAGTCAGGAAATATTGAGACAGTTTCCAGGAAGTCAACTAGCTAGCTTATTCAAAAAGGAGATGAGCATACCACATGCCGATTGTCACTGCTTATCATACTTATTAGCTGTCTCACAGCATTATCGTCTTTACCAACGAAGATTCGATTCCCGTCATCTTGCACTATCTTCGAGAGTGCAGATGCTAGTAAAGGGTGATGGCAAGAAGAAAAGCGGAATATAAGTGAGAAAAAGGCACTCAACTTGTGCCTAGATGCAACAAAGTAAGAACCGTTTTCCATCTGCAATCACCATGAAAGATATGTTGGATCAAAATTCCTCTTAGTAAGGAAATTTGAAGTCAATATTCCTCATTATAAGCATAAAGAGTTACCTCTATTTGCACATTAACTGATCTCAAATTTTCATCAGCCACAATCCTAATATTAGCCAGAGACAGGTGACGCAATTTGTGTAAAGGGAGAATTTCAGGGAGGAACTCAAGAGGATTGCCAAATAATCTCAAAACTCTCAACTCAGACATCGCCCTGCAATTAAACTTCAATGGAATGTTAGACCCTAAACAAATAGATTTGGAAGCTATCTAACAACAAATGAGGGAATAAACATTTTTTTCGGCCAATAACTATTTATTTAATAACTCGAACATTTGCACATGAATGACCTGAAATCAAGAAGGGGGCGAACCAGCTTATTGTGCTCTAATGATAGCTCCAAAAGTTCAATGCATTGCCGAAGTTCTGCTGCTTAAAGTAAAAACCCAAATCAATTAATAAAATTGCAGAAGATCGCCATTAGATTTGGAAAATACAAGAGTTCATGAAAATTCACTGCTTACCTGGGACAGAAACCAGCATGTTGTTATCAGCCCTGAGAACTTTCAAGCTTTTCAGTTCACCAAGTTCAGGTGGCAATACTGAAAGCTTATTGTTATCGAGGTATAATTTCTCAAGGTGTGGCAATTGAGTAACTTCTAAGGGCAATGTCTGTCAATTACACAGGAAGGGTAAAATAGTCATTAAATTATTGACACAAAGACTGGTTCACCTAAATGTACAAATGTGTTACAGCCACTTAATATAGCACTAACATTTAACAAGGGACAGTTCCGTCATTGTAATTTGAAGTATAAATATGTACAGTTTTCAGTAATCCTGATATAAATTACGATTTCCCATCTCTGATGTATGTGCAACTGGAAACCGAAAACAGGCAACTGAGAGCCTAAAACATTTTCAATATTTCAAACTTGAAGTAACTGTGGAGCTTAACGAAGTCTTTGAACAGGAGGTGATCATTTGGTTTCAAATTCTAGGAATCTTCAGGCATCATTTATATCAATATGGTTAGGTGCTTCTTTACGAAGAGAATCGAGACTATATTCACAAACTTTTCTATCTAAGAAATAAGCAATGGAGACAGAGAAAAGTAAGTCTTAGACAAATATGAAGCTTCAATACATCCAACTACACTAATTCTAAGAACTCCCTAATTTTACATTGCAGACTACATTCTTGTCCTTCCCATATATAAAACAGAACCGAAGACTTCAAATTCTTTATCATGACACTCAACAAACAGTGATGCATTCCAATTCAATGTGCAATCTAAAGCAAGAAACTGATAACCACGCACAAAAGTTCCTGAAGCTACTCTAAAATAACATGCAAAATGGAGACTTCATAAAATATAAATAATTAAGACCTTTTCTGCAAGCCTAGGCATCGTGTAAGGCAACCTAATGTTAACATCTAACAGCCGCAGAATGATTTGGACTATTCAACTCACAGTTAAACAGCAACCGCTGAGGCTGAGGGCAGTGATTGTCTTCCAATGCTCTCCACAGGCCAAGGTTGGCTCACCTTCAACTGAAGTAGACTGAGGAGTCGCATAACTCGACTTCAAAAGCCGCGTCAAAACTCCAGTACCATCATTCTGCTGTCCAGAGCCTGCAACCTTAGTCAGCACTACCCCCTTCAGCGGCTCTCGCCTTTTAACCACCTTCATTTCCACAGAGACGGACCCATCTTCGTCGCAATTCAAGTCCACCACCACCGTATCTTGTGGCACTGGCATCGCCACCATCAGCTGCGACTGCAACCTCAGAGCAACCTGGTCATCGTCATCGTTTGCTGTCCAGTCGAAATCAATCCTGCAGCCAGGATCACGATCCCGTGGAGACATCAAATTTGATGACGAAGAAGTCGGTGACGATGATGATGAAAATGAGGATGACGATGACGCTGATGATGAGCGCTGAGGACTCTCCAGGGAACCCGGATCGTCGGTGCCATAGGTGAGAGTGAGGTGGAAGATCTCCGATGGCCTCTTCCAGCCCAATCCCCACGACATGGTGCAAAAGTAACCGTGATAATGTCGATTTTATCGATTCATAGCCTCCGGGTTTCGTGTATACAGATGAGAATTGAGGCTACGATCAACACCTCCTCAGAGTCAATACAGCTCAGAGCTTAACATGTGGCCGGCCAATGAGGCTGAAAGCAAATGCAGAAGCAGAATTAGGGTCGGTCGGTTATTCTTCGGCCAAATGCCGCGCTCGCTATAGAGAGATGAAGAAACGACGCCACGGAGATGGCAGACACCGACGATGTACAGACCTTTTAAGAAAAAAAAAAAGTACTGGTGGACCAGGCTACATTCATAGTTATCAGAACCGGACCGGACACCAGACCGGCTATGGCACCGGTTCCGGTCGGACCAGGTCGGACCCGGTTCGATTGCTGGTTTACTATTGAACTATATATACAAATGTTTTAGATATATCTCAGCCCATTATGACATATATGACAGTCCAATATAATTAAATTTTACCCAAGCCTGCCCAATAATTAAACAATCCCTTCTTCTCAGCTTTCCTCCACACTTCCACAGCCGCAGCTCCTTAAACAATCCCTTCTTCTCAGCTTTCCTCCACACTTCCACAGCCGCAGCTCCTTATTCCCCTTCTTATCTCCTTCTTTTTTCTTCTCTTTCTCTTATTCTTCTCCTTCTTATCTCCGCTCCTATCACCACAAGATCAGCGCAACCTCAATTTACAGCAGTTTTTTTTCTAGGGGAGAGGCGGAAAGGAAGAACAAGATGGAAGGAATGAGGAGGAGAACAAGATGCGGCTGTTTTTTTTTCTAGGTTAAAGTATGGGTATTGGGCTTGTCTATTGTTGGGTTTTGTCTACTAAACTCTAAAGGTAATGTAACATATATATATAGCATTCTTCTTCATTCATTTACCCAAAAAAAAAAAATTCTTCTTCATTCTGCATATCTACGTTGGCCAGCCGATTTTTTTTTTTGTGGGTGAAACAGCGGACCGGCGGACCGGAAGACCGGCCGGTCCGATTAAAACCGGCCGATCCGCTAAAAACCGGCCGGTCAGACCCGGTCCAATATGCATGCCGGTCTTTTAGAGGAACCGGACCGCTTGAGTGGCCGGTCTGCGGTCTGACCCGGTCCGACCGCCGGTCTGGTCCGGTTCTGATAACTATGGCTACATTAGAGCATATTGGTAATCTACAATTCCAATTCTCTTGCCAGTTAAGATTAGGGGGTCACAATTGTAAGGAGTCTTATTTTAGGGACTAATCTCCATTTTAGATGGTTGAGTCCATCCCCATAGGAACGAACTCTTAATTATTTGTTTACCTTGATTAATGAAGGTTGTTTACTTAAAATTACATCAACTAAACTGTTGGATTCTGGATTTTGGATTAACCCGAGAGCCCACAGTTTAATGGAAACTTGAGAGGACTGTTGGGTGATTTGACGAGGTTTAGCTTCCTAAACGTGAGGTCTAGGAGCGGAGTTTTTGAATAGAGGACGAGCGAAGCTCTGCCTAGGCGTAAAACCTGAGAACAGAGTCCCTGGAAGGAAGGAGACGGAAGTCTGTCTAGGTTTATGACCTAAAGACTGAATCTAAGAAGGTATTTGGACAGGGTTCTGCCTAGGTCTAAGACCTGAAAAGCAGAGTCTATGAGAATAGTTGAGC
>JAOYMS010273337.1:0-11572 GCA_025802395.1 Oenothera biennis | reverse complement strand
ATAGTGTCACTGCCGCTTGCCGGGAAGTCATTGTCGCACCCCTGCATGATCTCTGCACTTTACTTATCTTGTATTTCATGTTTTTGGTTACTCCTCTTATGCTTCGACCTATATTGTTCCGAGAATTTGGCTTTCCCCACTTATCTCGGCTGTCCGAATTGTTGTTTCATGCTCGAGGTAACCGTTGTATTTATTGTCTTATGTTTTAATAATAGATCGTGCATCTTTTTATCAAAAAGACATGGCATGTTCCTAATGAGAAATGACTTTCGTTAGTCATTTTGTCGTCCCAACTATTGTTTAGATGGTCTCATGTTTGATTGTTCTCATTAGCTATACGAATTATATTATTTTGTTGTTTTCCCCTAAAACCTGAAACATGTTATTGAAAAATAATTTAGGCAAAACATATTACCTTTTCTTCCCCCAACTTCTAAAAAGAAATTAATGCAAGGAATAAGAAAATTTTCTTCAACCCTTGTGGCCTTGTAGGCTTGTACAATCAAACTTTTTTTGGAAATGTGACTTTCGGTTTTTGTATCGTTTCTTAAGTTGTAATCAACCCTGACCGCCGGGGAGAGGAAAACTTAAAGGGTACCCCCCAAGACAAGATACGTCAGGTTCAAGTTTCTGCCCTCCCGGGTTGCTTCCAAGATTAACGGTGTCGGAGCTCAGAACCGACACGTAAAATCTCCAACCCAACTCTGCAATTTCTTTCCTTTTCAATTCAATTCATCGAGACAGACATTGACACCATACAAAATATGTTGTATTGAACACTCTATTTACATCGTCGTCTCTCCCGATTTAACCTCCCTCCAGACTCCCACAGAGAGAAACCAAAGCCAGCCCACTTGCGTTAGATCTAAGGTTTCTCTGCCCACCCAACGCCGAAAGCGAGTCCACACCTATTTTCTGGGCGCGCGTGCCCTTGAAGGATCTCCAACCCCATCTTCCTACTGCTACGCCACCTTCAATCAGATCTATCCGATTCAAGGTATGGAGATTTTGATTCTTCGTGTTTTCGGCAACTGTACCGCACTTGCACTTGCAGTGTTGATTTTTAGGGCTTTAGGGTAAGGGTTGCTGCTGATTTGGAGTGACAACGGAGGTTGTTACGGTTAATCTTCGAATTATGCTTTTGCTCCTCTTCTGTGGTGCTTTGCATTGACTGTAGTTGGACAGTTTTGCATCATGCTGTTTCTAGATAAATTTAGATAGAAGCTGAAGCTAAATTTGTGTTCAGTTTAGTTCATTCTCCACTCTTTTAATATCTGTGCATTTACTTTATGTTGGAGTGGAATTAGGAAGGAGATGGTGATTGTGGTGCGCTCATGGTCCTGGTGATTCTCTAATCAATCACGGATCGAAGAGGCTACAGTTCGGATGGACAAAAACAAGAGCCAACTTCTCGCTGCAGGGCGCAAGAAGGTCTTAATTTGATTCTTAAGTATTTTATACGGTTTTGTTCGTTTTGGGTATAGTGTGGATTATTGAGGTAAATGAATTAGGTTGGGTCTTCTGTTATAGACCAGGAGTGTTTATTCTATGTAGTTGATGGATTTGATTTCAAACTAGGCTGATATAGAGCTGTGGCTTTTCATGATATGCAATAACTTAGTTTTTTCTACTGCTATATGCTAGAATGATTAATTGGAGTCACTGAGTTCTCACTGTTCTCCTTTTACATTTGTGTAATCAGCTTCAACAATTTCGTCAGAAAAAAGATGTTAAGGGAGGTCCTAGTCACGGTGGGAAGTCCTCAAAGAAGAATAACAAACCTGAGCAAAATGAGGCTGGTGCTGCTGCCGCTGCCTCCAAGGATACTGCAGTTGCACTTGATATCGATGCAGAAACTGGCTTGAAGATCCTTGTTTCTGATGTTGCTTCAAGGGATGCATCAGCAAATGACGCAACAGAGGTGTCAGTGGCTCCTGATAGTTCTGTTACGACGTCCGATCCTTCTTCTGTTGTTGCTCGTGCAAACTTTAATGATGGAAGAAGTCAAAAAGATTTGGCTTCAGTTGCTGAAGTTTCGAATCTTGGAGAAAAGGATGTTCCTGATTCTTCAAGGCAGGCTGAGGGACAATCTACTGGTTCTGAAACTTTTGATTCAGAGACTATTAGATTCTCATCTAAAGGAGTCTGTGCTTCTGAAGGAGAAACAATGGATGCAAATTTACCTGTGGAAGTTGGTCTTACATCTGCACCTCTCATGGATGTTGCTTCAAAGGAAGCCACTGTAGCTGATGTAATGGAAAATACAAGTGGAGAAGATGAGGAATCCTCGCTTTCACGTGATTATATTGTTGTTGGGAACTTGACGGATACAGAGGGTGCTCAGGTAACAGTTATATGTTGTTATGTTGCATATTTTGATGGTTCATTTCATGCTATACCCCAGTTAGCGTATTAATGGTGAATTTATGCTTGTTTTGATATATAATTAAATTCTCATTTGTTGCTGGGTAGGGGCAATGCAGGATCCTGATGGTTTGGGTCATGATCAACATAATGGAGATGGCAAGCTGGAGCATGGTGGAGAAGAGAGGTTCACTGTTGACCATATTGTGATGACAGGAGAAATTGAAACCTCTTCAAATTCAACTCAGCAGGGCATGGGAGAGGAAAGATCCCAAGTGCAGCTGTCAGGTGATAAAGACGGTGAAGTCGCGGCTAGTATTTCTGAGTCCAGAAATCCAGGAAAAGTGGACACCATTGATGCCGAAAACTCGGTCACCAATGAGTACATCAGCTTGAAGGAAGACGATGTGGCTGAGAAAGACAGAAAGCTTGATCAGACCTTTCAACAGTCTTATTTTGCTGTTGACGCTCCTGGGTCTGAAGGCCCTTTGGAAATTAAAATCAGTCCAGGAGCTCTTGAGCAGCTTGAGGAAGAGTTATTCATAGCAAATTTTATGAAAGATATCATTTGCTTGCAAATGAAAGAGTACTCATCTCTGCAGAAGGAGTTCGATGATCGTCATCGAGAGTCTGTCAGTGAAATATCGTTGCTCAATATTTCACTAGCTGCAGTTGATCATAAGAATGAAAGTCTTACTAAGGATCTCTTGCAGTTGAAAAATGAACTTCAAGCTGTTTCTACTGAGAGGGATGCTTTCCTTGACGATCTTCGTGGTGCAGACTTGGGGATCAAGGAGTTACATAGAAGAGTACATGAATTGGAGGCTGCTCTGGAAGTATCAAATCACAACTTGTCTAGTCATTCCTCACAGTTGGATGATTATAGAAGTTCACTCGAGGCTCTTCAGATGGAAAATGAGAGACTAGCTGGGTCTCTTGCTTCAGTGACTGATGAGAGAAATAAACATGAGGAAGAAAAGAAATCTATGTTCCATGAAAATGAGAAGCTCTCTGTTGAGTTGGCTGAGTGCCAAAAACTGATGGCAGGTCTAAGGGAAGAACTTTCAAGTTCAAGTGGAAGTCTTTCCTCAATTTCAGATGCTAACAGGAAACTTGCGGAGGAGAGAGAAAGCCTTGCTTGTGAAAATCAGAAACTATCTGATGCTTTGGCTGATTCTGTGTCTTTGGTGGAAGCATTACGTCTTGAGAAAGTCAACTTAGATGGTAGCATTGGGCTCATGATGAAGGAGCTTGAAAGCACAAAGGAGGATAAGGAACACCTTATCCATGAGGGTGAGAAAGTCTCATCTGAGCTTCTTGTTGTCAAGGAGCAATTTTCCTTGGAAAAAGAAGAGCGCATTCGGTTAGAGTGTGAATTGAAAGAAAAAATGAGTCGCCTGGAGCAGCTAGCTGAGGAAAATTCATCTCTAAAATGCAGAGTAGATTCATACTTTTCCCAGATAAGTGAATTAAACAAGAAGAAGACGGAGGAAATGTCTTTTCCTGTTGAAATTGGGACTCGAGATGAACAGTTGCACGTACAGATTCCTGTCCCAGGTGATGCAGGCAGGTCTGAGGATGGTTATGAAGCTCTTCAAAAGCAAGCTGAGGTGGAGGAGGATATTTCATCACAATCTGCATTTGATATTCTGAAGGGTGATTTTAAAGAGATGGAGGATATATTGCTGAAACTTGAAGATGCAATAGAAGGAATGAATACACATTCCACATCACCAGGCAGGTCAGACAGTAAAGCCGCCAAAGCTGGGATATCGAAGCTGATTCAAGCTTTTGAGTCAAAGAAACAACTTGGTGAAGAGGATGGAGAGCCAGATACTCTAATAGAAACTCAAGTAACAGGAGATCCATATATTTCATCAAAGAAACAGATAAGAAATCTGCACGGAATGATCAAGAAGTTGGGTCTTCATGTTGACAACGCTGCTCTGCTTTTTAGTAGAGAGATCCAGCACCGAGAGACGTCAGAAGCGACAAACAAAGAGCTAGAGTCTCGATCAGAAACCATGAATGAGCATGTTTACAGTTTGGAAGCATGCAATGTTGAGCTTGGTGTTTTATATGAAGTGGTAAAGCAATGTCTCTGTGAGGCGAAGTGTACGAACAGTCGGCTTGAAACTCTCTATGACGACATAAACCAGGAAGGTCTTGTAATTAGAGCAGAAAACAATGATCTGGGGTGCAAACTGAGAGAGTGCCAAGCCAAAATTGGAGATTTGCAGAATCAGTTGCATGATTTACAACGCATTTCAGAGGGTGCTGTATCTTCTCTGCAAAATCAGTTAGAAAGTTTACAGGGAGAGGTGACGGAGAGTGCTGTAGCCATGCAGCTTGAGTGGAATGTTGTCACCACTCAAGTTAGTGAAACTGTTGAGAAGCTGGACAAGTATACATTGACCCTCTCAACTCGAGCAGCTGAAGACTTTGATTCATTGGGCAGTCAGGTTGCTGCATCTGTTGCTGCTGCTATCCAGGTGATTGAGGATTTGCAAGGGAAACTGGAAAATTCTGGCAGAGAGCATAAAGCAATCTCCAGCTTATACCAAGAGGCAAGTGAGAAACTCAATGACTTGCAGGGGAGGAATAACATTGCTGTTGGCATGTTGACTAATTTTTATGAGAGGCTTAGCGAACTGAATTCATCTGTCTCCATGGAGTCAAGTGAGTCGCAGATAGAAGCAAGAGGGTTGCACGATCCTCTAGATCAGAATACTTATGACATTCTCTTTGAGAAATTGAGAAGTATTCTGGATGGGAGCGTGCAACTTAGGTCTGAAGTTGATGATCTCCGTTGTAAGTTGTCCAACAAAGAGCAAGATTTCCAGGAGTTGGAAGGTGAATCTATTGGAATGGGCACAATTCAAAAGTTAGTAGCTAGTGTTGAGGGTGCATTGGAGCTGGAAGGAACAGAGTTTGATTTGAATGGGCACCCACTACCTCTTCTGGAGTCATTGATTAGTTTTCTTGTTCAGAAATGCAGAGAGGCAGATGAGCATGCTCGTCGTTTCACGGAATCTATTGAATTTAAGGAGACGAAGTTGGCAGAATTGCAGGAAAGGTCAATCCAGACAAGCTCTATAAATCTTCTTCATGAAAACGAAATTCTTATTCTCAAGGAAAGCTTGAACGAGGCTGCTGAAACACTTCATGCTGTTCGAGCTGAATTGCATGAGAAGACAGTTGAACTGCAACAATCTGAGCAGCGTGTGTCTTCCATCAGGGAGAAGCTCAGTATAGCAGTTGCAAAGGGGAAAAGTTTGGTTGTACAGCGTGATAGTCTGAAGAAGTCACTGGCAGAGACATCCAATGAGCTGGAAAATTGCTCTAAGGAACTACAGCTGAAAGAGGCCAAGCTTAATGAAGTAGAGACAAGACTCCGAACCTATTCTGAGGCAGGTGAGCGTGTGGAAGCTCTGGAATCTGAGCTTTCGTACATCCGCAACTCCGCTGCAACTATAAGGGAATCGTTTCTCTTGAAAGATTCAATGCTGCAACGCATAGAAGAGATTCTGGAAGATCTTGATCTGCCAGAGCATTTTCACGCACAGGACATCATTGGGAAAGTAGATTGGTTGGCAAGGTTGGCTGCTGGTAGTTCTATGCCTCCTACTGATGGGGACCAGAAAGTTTCAGCTGGTGGTTCATACACCGATGCCAGTTTTGTTATGGACACCTGGAGGGACGATATGCAATCTAACTCAAATTCAGGTGATGATCTGCGGAGAAAATATGATGAACTCCAGGGTAAATTTTACGGCGTGGCAGAACAAAATGAAATGCTTGAGCAATCATTGATGGAAAGAAACAACTTGGTGCAGCGATGGGAAGAACTTCTGGACAAGATTGATGTTCCTGTGCATGTATGCCCTGTAGAGCCAGAGGAGAAGATTGAGTGGCTTGCTTCTGCAATTTCCGAGGCTCATCATGATAGAATCTCCCTTGAGAAGAAAATTGATAACCTTGAGATGCTGTCTGGTTCACTCACATCTGAGCTCGAGGATTTCCATAAGAAAACATCTGACCTTGAGGAAGAGGTTCAGGCACTTGTGGATGAGAAAGAGAAACTATCTAAGAGATTAGAGACATTAGCTCAGCATCACGAGGAACTTTCTGATAAGGCCGACCATTTTGAGCTTGAGAATGAAAAGCTTCAGTCTGAAATTTCCCTCTTGCAAAAGAACTTATCTGAGAAGGCTGAAGCTGAGGAGAGCATTCTGAGAAATGAAGAGGAGATCATCAAGTTGCAAAACATGGTCAGTGATGCATTGGTTGATCCAGATACTGAAGATTTCAGGTCTGGTTGCTCAAGCACGGAGGTTCTGGAAGGTCTGCTAAAGAAGCTTATTGAGAAGTACTCTGCAATCTCTGTATCCAGATCCTTATCAGAAGGAGAAGATCTTACTATGAAGGGAGATTCAAACTTCTCTGATTCAAGATCAAGAGAAAAGTTGGATAATGAGGATGAGGGAGTTGGGGTGCTGAAGAAGGAGCTAGAGGATGCTTTACAAGAATTGGCTGATTTGAAAGTGGAGAGAGATGAGGAAGTTAGGGTGCTGAAGAAGGAGCTCAAGGATGCTTTACAAGAATTCGCTGATGTGAAAGTGGAGAGAGATGAGGAAGTTGGGGTTCTGAAGAAGGAGCTCATGGATGCTTTACAAGAAATCGCTGATGTGAAAGTGGAGAGAGGTGAGTTCGTGATGAAAATTGAGTCCTTAAATTGTCAAGTAGAAGCTCTTGATAGAAAAATAGAGGAGTTGCAAGGTTTGCTTAGTATTGAGGAGCAGAAATGTGGGTCCGTGAGGGAGAAGTTGAATATGGCTGTTAGAAAAGGGAAGTCATTGCTGCAGCAGCGGGATGATCTCAAACAGACCATCGAGGCAATGAGTAATGAAGTAAATCAGTTGAAATCTGAGCTCAACAGCAAGGAGAATACTCTTAATGCGTATGAACAGAAGATTGGGGAATTATCCTCTTACCCCGACAGAGTCGGTGCTCTTGAATCTGAAGTAACTCACTTAAGGAATCACTTGACAGAAATGGAGCACTATTGGCAGGATAAAGGGCACAGTCTGGACTTGATATTAAGTGCTTTAGCTGATATTGATGTAGGTGGTGAACTCAATTCTAGTGATCCTGTTGCGAAGGTGAGAAAAGTTGAGGAACTATGCCATGAGTTACGTGTAGCTGCGTCAACTTTTGAGCAAGATTCAAAGAAATCTAGACGTGCTGCTGAGCTACTTGGTGCAGAGTTGGATGAGGTTCAGGAGAGAAATGATAGCCTTCAAGAAGAAATACAACATGCAAACTCCAAAGTGGCTAGACTTTCACAGGAAATAGCTGCATCTGAGGCTGCAAAGAATGAAGCTATTTCACAATTTGAGACTCTGTCTTATCGTCATTTTGAGGAAAGGAGAGACTTATTTTCCCAGTTCATGAAGTTTGAGTCTGATATGGAACTGCTGAGGAATGTGCTGGGTGACCTTAGTAGCTCTGTCGGTGATGTGCTGTCTCAGGACACAGAAATTCTTAAGAATGTTGAAATAGCTGTTAATTCATATCTGCAACTGAATGAGGTTACTGAATATGGGCTGAAGTTGAGGTTAACTAGTATTCCTGCTGGTGGTTTTGTTTCCCGTAATACCAAGAAGGTAATATTCAATAATCATCATTATCATCATCGTTACACTAGTGAAATTTGATACGCACATGAAACATCTGTGCCGTGGTCACAACCTGTCATTTGGTGTACTAAATTTTAGTTATGAGATTATGCGATCTCATGTAACATATTATGATCTATGGTCCCTGACACTTATTATATCATTCCTTTTATTCTTCTAATTTGTTGTATTTTCTGGACTCAGGAGAATTTTCCTTTAATGTATCCTGGGTCAGATCCGAAGAGGTTGGAGCAGCTTGATGATACCTCTCTAATTGAAGCTTGTAGTTCTATCGGAAATCACATGGAAGACTTCTTTTCAGAAGTTGGTGGTCTGAAGGAACACTTGAAGAACCACCTGCATCATTTGCATATGCGGGCCGATAGTCTTTCTGAAGTCCTGACCTTTGTTCAGAGAGAATTAATCTCGGAAAGGGCGTCACGTGGAGTTCTGGAAAGAGATATAAAGCACATGAAGTCCATTCAGGAAGAAAAGGACATGGAAATTGTTTCCCTGCGCAAAAACATAGCACTGCTTCGTGAAGCATGTGTTGGTTCACTTGTGGAAATTGAGAACAGCAAAGCTACATTGGCGAGGAATAGTGTATCCACTGTAGATCGGGGAATTGACATAAGTGCAGCAACACATTCCCATGGAGGTTTTTCTTCTGATGAGCAAATTCACTTTGCCTCGTCCGAGGAAATGGTAAGGGGTCTTGCAGACAGAATGATTTTGTCTTTTAAGGATTTTACTCGTGAGAAAGCTGGTGCATTAGAAGGTAGCCAAAAGGAATTTAAAGATACAATAGCAAGTTTGCGAAGAGAACTTCAGGAGAAGGACATACAGAAAGAGAGAATTTGTATGGAACTTGTGGGCCAAATTAAGGCAGCTGAAGCTGCAGCATCAAGTTACTCTTCAGATCTGCAATCTACAAAGGTCCTGGTGCATGACTTGGAGAAACAGGTGACGGAGGCACATGAAGAGAGGAATTTTCTGGAGAAAAGTTTACATGAGATGCAAGATCGAGAAGAGGCTTCAAAAGAGTTACAGGAGAAGCTCAGATCAGTGACCAATATGCTATCTTCGAAAGATCAAGGTTCTTTCTTCACTCGTTTTCTTTTCTTCTTTTCTAGTTTTATCTATATAAAGGAACAATCTTCACGATCAACTGTAAGCTGATGGTAATCATTTGTGGTACTTGATTACTGTAGAAATTGAGGATCTGATGCAAGCACTAGATGTGGAGGAAGTGCAGATGGATGATTTGAGAAAAAAGATTGAAGAACTAGAAAGGCTCCTGCAGCAAAAGAATCTTGTTGTGGAGGAACTAGAAGCATCCCGGGGAAAGGCTTTGAAAAAGCTTTCGACCACAGTGAATAAATTTGACGAGCTACACCAATTCTCAGCTAATCTTCTTGCTGAGGTTGAAAAACTCCAAAATCAATTACAAGAAAGAGACTCTGAGGTATCTTTCTTAAGGCAAGAGGTGACTAGGTGCACCAATGATGCCCTTGCTGCATCACAGTTGAGCAGCAGTAGAAGTTCAGAGGAGTTGAATGAGCTCATGGTATGGTTGGACAGTGAGTTTTCTAGGGTGGCATTGCATGAATCAGTTCATGAGAACACCGACCAGGTCAAGGAATCCAAAGAGCTTCTTCAGAAGAAGATTTCGTCCATTCTGTCAGAATTGCAGAATTTGAGTGCGGCTGCCGAAAGTAAGGATGTATTATTGCAAGTTGAGAGAACTAGAGTAGATGATTTGAAAAGCAAAGAACAAGCCCTTGAGAAGTCCTTGCGTGAGAAGGAGTCTCAGTTAAATATGCTTCAAGGTTTTGAAGAGTCTGGATCCGCAAGTGGTCAGACGTCTGAAATTGTGGAAGTTGAGCCATTGGTGAGTCTTTCAGCTAGTTCACTCCTTACATGTTTGTATATGTTTGGTATGCCTGTCAGGAATTGATAATTTTATGGATTGGGAATTTGGTATCTTCCTTGCTTAGCTCATGCTGAACTTGTTAAAACTTCTTAGAATAGTAAAAACATGACCATTACCCAGTAAATGTATTGAACGCTTAAGAACGATGATCATCTTTATTGGCAATGGATGGACGTCATAAAAGCCACAGATATGAACTTCTAGTAATAGTAATGGCAGATTCTTCCCTATTGACTAGGGGGATGTTTGGTTTTTATGCATTTTGATGTATTATATAGTTGCTAGATGAAGTTCCTGTTATCAATTAGCTTACATGCTAGAGAATCAGTTGGACTTACGAACTTGTAAATTTAGATAAAAGCATCGTTGGCATGAAGTAGTAATAAGCCCTGGAAATAGTGGTTGGATGCAGTCTGACTCAATATTGGTGATAAATATTTGATCTATATATTTCTGTTTCATCTAGTAGTAAGCATTTAAAGTTTAGGGTGGAATGCTGGATGTCCATATCATTCTAGACAATACTCAGATGCTGTTAGTAAAACAGAGACTCAATTTGTTTCACAATTAGAGTTGTATGAAATCTTGATTGAGATTTTGTTTTCTGTGGATTTTGTTCGGTAATTAAATTACATGATCTTCTTGTGCATACTTGATTATAGATTAACAAATGGACGGCATCTTCCACTGCTCCTCAAGTCCGAAGCTTAAGAAAACCCAACAATGACCAAGTCGCCATTGCTATTGATGTGGATGATCCTGGCAGCAATACCAGGCTAGAAGATGAAGACGATGATAAAGGTAACTTGTCTACAACTTCAGCCGCTTTTAAATTCAGCTCACTTGTAGAACTGTCATTAATCTGATATAGTAATTAATGTAACATCACTTTGTTCTTTTATTATTATTATGCAACTTAGTTCATGGATTCAAGTCTCTGGCGTCATCGAGAATTGTTCCCAAATTTACAAGGCGTGCCACAGACATGGTTGATGGCTTGTGGTAAGCATCAAGCAGATTTCTAATATTGTTAAAACGATTTTGAGAAAATTTATAGTTGGTAAGCTTAACTGCAACGCGATCTGGGTGGCAGGGTTTCTTGTGATAGAGCATTGATGAGGCAACCTGCATTTCGGCTTGGGATTATGATCTACTGGGCTTTTCTTCATGCACTCCTTGCCTCTCTCATTGTTTGAGTGTGGAAACGGTCAGTACTCAATTCGAGAAACATTCATCTTTCTGATTGCTGCAGTTAGCTGCTCCTTTTGTTTTTTATGTATTCACTGCATTAAGGTTGCCATTTCCATTAAAAAAAAAAAAAAAACTTTTATCTGGTTTTTGGGCAAAGATCAGGTCGAATTTTAATTGCCTTATTGATCGGATACGGGATTTAGGACCTGAGGGTGGAAACTGCTTGGTGTTACGACGGTATATGTGGCGGGAAGAGCAGCAATTAGTAATGTTGGTGTTATGTTTGTGGCTGCAGGTGGCTTGAGTTTTGATGGATGGATGGATAGGATGCTCAGGGAGAAAACTTACTTTGTTGTAGTTCCCCAAAAGATTCTCATAATTTTGAAAGTCGGTTACCTCTGAAAAG
>JAOYMS010272229.1:0-11601 GCA_025802395.1 Oenothera biennis | reverse complement strand
TAACCGTGAGATAAAGAAGTAGAACCCGAACTCTAGTATGAACCAACTTGAGTTCAGTTTGTATCACGTACATTCTACACTTGACAGCGGTCAATTTGGTATGAAACTGAAACTTCTAGATGTACTCAGCTTTCCTGGATTCTTTTTGGTAAATTATCCTTCACAATTGATTTGGGAATGAATTGATTGTGATTTGTTCTTGATTCGTATTACGTCTAGCAAGCCGCAACATGTCTTTCTGAAACGGAGCAAATGCCGTCGGCTACGATTATGGAGGCGGTGCAGCCTTTCTTCACCTCCATAGTCAAACCAGATTTGCTGAAGCATCATGATAGGGACATCAGACTTCTAGTCGCTACGTGCATTTGTGAGATAACACGCATTACTGCACCGGAAGCCCCCTTCGAAGATGATGTTCTAAAGGTTCGGGTTTTTTTTCTGATCTGATAAATTCTGGCCTGTCAAAATCCATTTTGCATCTCCCTGTTGTTTAGTTTTCCAGTTTTGCCTTATATCTGGATCTTATTTGCAGGACATTTTTCATTTGATCGTTGGCACCTTTAGTGGCCTCTCTGATACTAGTGGTCCTTCATTTGGAAGAAGAGTGATCATATTGGAGATTCTTGCAAAATATCGGTCATGTGTCGTAATGTTGGACCTTGATTGTGATGATCTAGTCAAAAAGATGTTCTCTACATTCTTTGCTGTTGCTAGGTATGTCTTTTCCCAGATCTTGCATGAAGACTGTTATTTGTTAGTTCGCTTATGTAAGATCAGACTGCAGTGTCTCATTAATTTTGAAGGTTTTGAAAGAGGAGATGGTGGTATTTCAAATGGCAATTGACGTCCCTAAGTGACTATTTACTGGATTATCATTCTCTACCCTTTCTAAGCACAGCTGCATCATTTGTAGGTGTAGGTCTACACTATTTAGGTTCTTAATATAGTCAAAATGTTCTCATGCCTGATAGAAATGGAAACTGAGGCATGCATGGGTAGCTTCTTCATCCATGGCCTTTCTTGAAACAGTTCGAGTAGTTTTCAGCAGATAATTAGTCATACTCAGAACTAAAATGTGGTATCTGCTCCATAGCATCGGCGGCCTGTTCACTGTCTTGTAGAATTGTATTTGTTTATTTTACCTAAGTTCCGCTGTTCTCTTTATTTGATGGATGGAAACTTACTTGAAGTTACACATGCAGTGATGATCATCCAGAAAGCCTTCTAACCTCAATGCAGAAGATCATGGAAGTCCTTTTAGAAGAGAGTGAGGAAATCCATGAGGATCTTTTGCTCACTATACTTTCAACATTAGGTCGTAACAGAAAGGTGACTTTGCGTCTTTTTGATTTGCTTCCAGTTTCCATACTATTAAGTGGTAGCGCTTTGCTAAATTTCCTCGCTATGACACTGTCTTATGGAGATTTGCTGAATTCTCACTGCCAGGATGTTACCGCATCCGCAAGGAAGCTCGCTATGGATGTGATTCAAAGCTGCTCAACGCAACTTGAACCTGTGATAAAGCAGTTCCTTGTATCATCAATATCTGGAGATAGCGAGCCGTTGAACAAAGATATTGACTACCATGAAGTTATCTACGATTTATATGTATGTGCTCCCCAGATTTTATCCACAGTCGTCCCATACCTCACAGGGGAATTACTGGTAAGTACCATTTCTGTGGTTAGCGCTTTGTATACTGAAATTGCATTTCAACGATTTTGAACCCATGTTGAGGCAACACATCAATTGGTAAAAAAAAAAAAATCGGGCGCTTAATTTTTTAGGAGTATATTTGCCATGGGGTGGGTAGCTGGTGTATTCGTAGAGTGGGTATAGTATCCTCCCCTATTATCTGCCTCGAATATGGTACGGGTTTGACTGATAGTTTCAAATTGTGGGGGCAGTTATGGGTATATTGATATGTCTGTCATAGATACGCTCCATTTCTGACTTAAGATCCTTCGTTGGGTCCCTTTTTTATAACTGTTTTTAAATTCATGAAGTATATTATTTTGGGGATTTAAATGCGTTTTAAGTCAGATCAATAAGATTGTTTTCCGTAGGTCAGTCATATCTATTGTTTCTCAATCTTCAAGTTTTAAATATGCAGAATGATCATTTAGACACCCGTCTAAAAGCTGTGAGATTAGTTGGGGACCTATTTTCTCTTCCGGGACGGGCTATATCTGAAGCTTTCCAGCCAATATTTTGTGAGTTTTTAAAGAGGTTGACAGATAGAGCAGTTGAAATAAGGCTTTGTGCCCTTGAACATGTCAAGAATTGTCTGCTTTGCGATACTTCAAGAGCCGAAGCTCCTCACATCATCTGTAAGTGCTGTAGAATTAATTCAAAAAGTTGGACTGCATTAATCGATTTTATTGACCTCTGTATTTTAGCTGTTTTATGTGATCGGCTGTTGGACTATGACGAGAATGTGCGAAAACAAGTAGTTGCTGCCATCAGTGATGTCGCATGCCAGTCTCCAAATTCCATATCAGTTGAAACTATAAAACAAATTTCGGACCGTCTTCGAGACAAATCAGTAAGCTTGAGTTTTATCTATTGTTGATGTTTCTCATGGACTATCAATCCTTTAGTGTCCATAACCACCCTTTTTTTTTGGGCAGCCACTTGTCAAGAAGTATACTATGGAAAAGCTCGCTGATATATTCAGGGTTCACTGGGCAGAAACAGATGAGTCGGTTGACCCCAAGAGATTTGATTGGATTCCTGGGAAAATTTTGAGATGCTTCTTTGACAAAGATTTCCGGTATGTTCTTTCCTAATCAAATTTCTGCACCTATAGTTGATATTGGCAGTGCATTCATCACTTAACGACCTAGGATATCCGTTCAGAATTTTTCGTAGTAGGAGGATGATCTCAGGAAACAAGTTAGAAAGTTCTAGATGTTCGTCATTTTCAGCGGGTTTTTCAAATGATTGTCCGGTCAATACAACGGAAAGACTTATACCAAATTTCTCAAATTTAATGAAGTGTTTACAAGTGAATATGGCTCACAATGAACCTAGAGGCTTAAGTTGATTGCTTAACAGTGACAGGTTGGTTGACGTTGAACCCCTGCGCTCATGTTCCCTTCTTGTTTAACCAATGTGGGGGTCATAACTTACCCTCATGTGCAATGTAATCTTTAACATTGCCATGTTTGCATGGATTGAATGGAAACATTACCAGATATCTCTTACTCAAGTTGATCAGACTTTCCCTCACTGTCATATCAATTGTTATGGTCTGGAACTGAATTGAACATAGGATTTGACTTTATGTTGGTCTGTAGTTGGAGAAACTTGCCTGAACTTGTGATGTATTAAAGTTCTCAACCATCTCTTTAATGCAGATCTGATGCAATCGAATCTGTTCTGTGTGGCTCATTGTTTCCCGCTGAGGTTTCAATGAAGGATAAAGCGAAGTGCTGGATAAGGTTTTCATCAGGATTTGATAAAGTCGAGATTAAAGCTCTTGAAAAAATACTTGAGCAAAAGCAAAGGTTTGTAATATCTGTATTAACTTTACTTAGATGGTAAAATTCCTCAGTCACAGCTGTTGTTTTATACTTTTATATGGGTTTATCTTTTATCTCAGGTTACAGCAAGAGATGCATAGGTACCTCTCCTTTAGGCAAATGTACCAGGTCAGCATACTGAAGTGTGGTATTACACTTAATGAAGTTATAAAATGTAAATTATGAACTGAAAAGAGTCGCGTCTTTTAAATGCAGAATGGTGATGTTTCAGACATTCAGAAAAAAGTCCAGTTCAGCTTCAGAATAATGTCTCGCTTCTTTGCGGATTCCAGTAAAGCCGAGGAGAATTTTCAGATTTTAGATCAGTTGAAAGACATGAATGTGTGGAAGATATTGACCAGCGTTCTTGATCCCAACACGAGTTACAACCAGGCTTCTGTATATCGGGTGAGGAGTAAATTCACTCTGACGAGTGCTGAAATATACAATACAAATATTCTTAATGGACAGATAGTCAAATCAGCACCTTTCTGCCTCATGGTTTCCTTCCCACTTTGATGCATTCTTGATAGACTAATGTAAGGAAATGAAGCAGCTGCACTTTTTCATACTAATACTTTTGGATTTGCAGGAAGATCTGCTAAAGATTCTTGGTGAAAAGCACCACCTTTATGAGTTCCTCAGCACCCTCTCCGTCAAATGTTCTTATCTACTAATAAACAAGGAGCATGCAAAAGAAGTACTTGCTGAGGTTTTTGTGCAGAAATCAGCTGGAAATTCTCAATATATTCAATCTTGCATGGATACCCTAGTGGTGAGTGATTTTCGTCACTCATTTCTGGTTGATCTCTCTGGTCATGTTTGTATAGACAGTTGATGAGTCATTTCTTGCCTTCCTCTATCATACTAAAGGGTCTACACATTGCACTGAGGCAATGAATACTTGTACTCTTCGATTTATACTCCTGATGCTTTATGTAAAGTAATTTGCTCAGCAATCACTACGGAGCTCCGATTGTTCTTGATTCTTGAGCACTATTTCCTGACACTGTATTTCTCTTGCATCTGCATGCATTGGGGGACAGTCTCATTTGAAGTTTCTACTGGCATACCTAAAATAATGGCTGTTTAAGCATCTTTTAGTTCTGTACTCAGTTTAAAGTGCGGATCTACAGGATTTTAGGGTTACTTGGATTTGGAATTGATCCTGTCATCTCTGTAATGAGCTTTAACTTTGTGAATGCCTTTTTACTGTATAAAGAGCATCAATATCTCAATGTTTCTGTTATGGCTTTGCAGATTCTAGCACGTTACACTCCATCATTGTTAATCGGTCTTGAGGAGGAACTAGTAAGTCTCCTGAAGGATGATAACGATATTATAAAGGAGGGGGCTCTGCACATTCTAGCAAAGGCAGGGGCAATCATTCGAGAACAACTTGCTGTATCATCAAGGTACCGCTGTATACTATTTGCATGTTGAGATGGTTGTTGGCATGCTAATTTGAATTGGTGCTCTTTTTCAGCTCTGTGGACCTTATTTTGGAGAGAATGTGTCTAGAGGGTAGTAGAAGGCAGGCAAAATATGCTGTGCATGCTCTTGGAGCAATAACTAAAGATGACGGATTGAAGTCCCTTTCTGTCCTTTACAAGGTTTATTCATGACTTGAAGTTACAAAATGGATGAAAACTTTTAATGCACTTCATATTCAATGCGGAAAGATGTGATAATGTTTTTCATTCAACTTGCAGAGACTTGTAGATATGCTTGAGGAGAAAACCCATTTACCAGCTGTGCTACAGTCTCTGGGGTGCATTGCTGAAATTGCGATGCCTGTATTTGAGACTAGGGAAAATGAAATTGAAGATTATATTAAGACCAAAATTCTTAGTGGCGGCAATGTATTACTTCTGAATCTACTTTATTTAATTCCATTTTTGACACTTATCAGCCTACAATTATTGACTATCTGATGTAACATCACAGAAGGCAGAGGATGACACAGCTGGCTGGGATGATAGAAGTGAACTTTGCTTGTTAAAGGTCAGTCATATAGATCACATGCTAAATCCATACTTTCAGATGCTATATCTATAGTTGTGCTAATATAATGGGGATGGAGGAGTAGTTGTACCTGTTCTTGGATTCCTGATATGCCATTACTAAGTTAGCTTCTACAACCTTAGAATGATTTGAAAATTGAAGAAATGAGGTAGAATGATAAGTTCGCCACGTCATCCGATTTTAGCAGCTAAACTTTTCCTTCCTCTCATCCTTCAGTATTATAAATAAATTTCCAACAGATGCTCGGATTTTGTGATTTTACAATATAAGATCTTACAACTCATTCATCGCTTTTGCATTTTTTAATTAGTTCTAGCTAGTAGCTATTTAAAAGTGGAAACAGTTAATTTTCAGGTATTCTAAAATTTTGTTGTAATTTACATATGAATATTCTCACATACTAGACTTGCGGACTAGGGGTATTTTCTTGAATTTTGTATCGGTTTGGTGATTCATTCTGATGGATGGTTATTTTTATCATGATCTCAATTGAAGATATATGGCATCAAGACACTGGTCAAAAGCTACTTACCTGTTAAAGATTCCCATCTACGTCATGGCATTGATGGTCTTCTGGAGATTCTAAGGAACATACTATCTTTTGGGGAAATTGCTGAGAACGTAGAGTCAAGGTAATCCTCTTTTCACATTTATGCTCAAGTCTCAAGTAGATTTCACTTGGTTGTTGCTAATGCTGGTCCTCTTTTCTTCTTAATCATGCAGTTCTGTTGACAAGGCTCACATGAAGTTAGCTGCTGCCAAGGCAATTCTTCGGTTGTCTAGGTACTGGGATCATAAGATTCCGGTAGATGTTTTCCACTTGACTTTGAAGACTCCAGAGGTTCTTCCTCTATTAAATTTCTAATCTGACATTTTCAATATCCCGTGTATGTCTCTCATTTTTCATCCATGCTTTGGTTATCATTTTTTCTTTTTCAGATTGGTTTCCTTCAAGCCAGGAAGCTGTTTCTGGGAAAAGTCCACCAGTACATAAAAGACCGTCTACTGGATGTAAAGTACGCATGTGCATTCCTATTTGAAATGTCTGGATGTAGTGCAGCTGAAAAACTTGAAGAGGTAATATGCTGCATCCCCGCCAAAAAAATGGAAAATAAAAATGAACAATCAACAAACTCGCACGCACTCAAAAATTATCTTGAATTTAAAGCTATTTCGTGACATTTGACTACTGCTGAAAATGACAGGAAAGACAGAACTTAGCTGAAATCATGCAGATCCAAGCTCAAGCAAAGGCCCGGCAACAATCTTCTCACAGTGATTCTAGTTCTTCTGCAGCCTATCCTGAATACATCCTTTCACATGTGGTGCATACACTTGCTCACCAATTGTGTCCCGATAGTGAGGAATGCAAGGATGTTAAAGCATTTGAACCTGTGTATAGGTAGGTATCTTCTTGAACTTTGATTTTCTCAAAATTTAGGCATGGCCAACTCTGGATAGGTTCTATATACATACCGACCTTACGTCCTTGTCCATTCTTGCAGACAGCCTTAGGGGTTTTGTATTTTCACATGGGTTCTGATATATCATGTAAATTAGCATGTTTCGTCTAGTTAAGGCTTGGTTTTACTCTTAAGGTGGTGGGACACCATCAACTTTCTGACAGTTTGTGCTTGATGCTTAGTCTTTAATGATTGCTTTAACGTTACATAGATGACACCTGAACTTCTCTTTTGTTTTTATACTAGGAAATTGTACTTGATTCTCTCTTTGCTGGTTCATGGAGATGAAGATGGTAAATCTGAAACTGATAACAGTAAGGACCAGGAGACTGCTTCTGTGATCATTTCTGTCTTCAGGACTATTCAACGTTCAGAAGATATTATTGAGGCAACAAAGTCAAAGGTGTGTGCATGCGCTTTATATATATATATATTTGTCTTGTTACTCTTTCAAGTTTCAAGTAGATAGCAAACCGTTAAAGAAATCCCATCAACCATTCCTGATGTAATTAAGAGGCTAAGTCGATGTTTATCCACAGTAACTTAACCCTGAAACAATTGGACTCTATCACTTTTGAGCTCCTCATGAAATGCCTTTTTTGAATTCTCAGAATTCACATGCTATCTGCGACCTCGGTATGTTAATTGTCAAGCTCTTAGCTAAAGCGGATGTCAGTGTACAAGGGCTGGAAGCTTCTGTATCCTTACCATCATCTCTCTACAAATTATATGAAAGTAAAGAAGGAGATGAATCTGAGGTTAGTTCCGTTGCTTACTATTAACATTCTTCAGTCAATCGTTTGTGCTTCTGTATGCATATACCACTTTCCGAATATTAAGATAACAAAGCCGAAGATGCTGGAGAAGCATCAAGCAAATGTAAACAGAAGCAACCTCTAGATTTGATACAGTAGATGACACCTACTACCTTTTCCGAATGCACTTTATCTTTTTAGCAAGTCCTCCTTGTGTGTCCGATGTAGATCCATGGATACTTTATGGGGCTCATGCTAATTATGTATTAGATCTCGCATTCTGTTTCTTATATAGTATAGCATGTTTCTGGTAGGTCCAAGAAAGAAGGACTTGGTTGGCTGATGAGAACATTTTGTCTCACTTTGAGTCGCTCAAGTTGGAAACAGAGAATATTGTAAGTTATGAAGCTGATCTGGCTCTAATTGGCAGATGAATATAGCTTTCAATTAAAGATAATCTGTTATTGGCCAAAAGTAAAATAGAATTAAAGATAATCTGTTGACTATGCATCAGGTTTCTACAGAAAGTCCAGCAGATGTTGAAAAAGACAATGAGAAAGAGGAAGAGCTACCATTGAAGAAGATTATGAGAAATTTGAAACCAGCTAGCACCAAGACTAGAAAAGCTGCAAAAAAACCTGTGCTATCTGAAAAAAATAAGGTCGAAAATGATATTGATGTTTTGAAGATGGTGAGAGAAATAAACATAGATAATCTGGGCATATCAACAAAGTACAGCACCACTAATGGTCATGAACGTGCCCCCTCAAAAGAAAACAAAGTTCAAGTCTCGCAGCAAAATGGTGAGAAAAGTGAAGCTAGTGATGCAGCCGCACCTAAGAAACGGAGGTCTGTATCTGCTAAAAGTCCCGTCAAGCCGCCCAAAGGTATTACAAAAGCCTACCTTTTCAAACTCAATTCTTGATTTTGATGAAAAAGTGGTATTTTATTCAACTTTTTTCCAAATGTGCAGAGATTGTAATTGTTTGTGGGTTGGCCCAAAAATCCTCGTCTGAGTTTCATGATGCCAATCCTTTGATATCATACATTAGTAAGAGTAAAACAACATCATCAAGAAAACGCAAAAAAGGCTTGGACGAGGATCACCATGATGATGCAGATGAAGTTGGGGAAGTTCACGATGATGAAAATAAGGTGACTCTTTGCGTCCTGGAGATGTGAACATATTATGAATCTTAGATAGATCGTATCAGGCATCCTTTATTCTTGGTAGCAGTAGAACTGTGATTTTATTGTTCTGACATTTTTCATTTTATAACAGATGGAGACCGATAAGGCAGACTCTAGTCCTCCTGTTTCTCCTCATGCAACTTCAAAGAAGAAGAAAAGGATTAGTATTGCTGGATTGTCTAAGGTGATTTCAAGAATTCCCCAAAATGAAAGCAATTTCTGCTTGCTTACTTTCATTGCTGACTCATTCATATCTCCTATTTGCCTACCTGTGTGTTGCTAAAATTAAGATGGTACCAAAGGATTTCCACTCTCTTCATTCTGATTTTGCTTATAATTCCAGAATGCTATCACCATTTTAATCATTGCACCGCTGAATTTACGAATTGCTCATGCTCCTTCCCTATCTTTTCTTCAAATGGTGCTTCATATATGGATGCCTTCGGTTTTCTACAGATCAAGTCTGTTGCATATATCTCTATTGGTGTTGCCTCCTATTTTTTTTTTTCCCAAGCAACTATTGTCGAGTATATAGTCATGCAGCAGCTTCTGATAATGACTTAACTTTTTTACCACCAGTGCACAACAAAAGAAACTGATGGTCTGGAAGATTTAACTGGGCGCAAAATTAAAGTCTGGTGGCCTCTGGATAAAGCGTGAGTATCTCGTAATCTAGTCCTTCTCGTGATGATATGACTGGAAAAGCTTCAATTAATGCAAAAACAGATTTTTTTTTTTTAAATTTGTTCTCTCCTTATTAAAACGAAGTTGACTGATTTGGTAACCCTGAACAGGTTTTACCGTGGGACAATCAAATCATATGATGTTGCAAAAAAGAAACATGTTGTAAGTGGCATCTTCTACTGTTTTCACTTTTCGTTCTTATTATTTCGTACCGTCTAGGAACGTATCTATATTTCGGTACTTATTTTAACTGATAAATTAAATTATTTCTATTTAAAGATTCTTTATGAGGATGGAGATGTGGAGATACTCAATCTAGAGAAGGAAAGATGGGAGCTGATTGACAAGGGCCCAAAGTCCTCGAAGGTTGCATGTTGATGATTTTTATCTCCTCTCCTAGATTCACTAAATTACATCTCTGTCTTAATTTTTATTTATTTATTTATTTATTTATTTTTGCAGAAGCCAAAATCTTCGAAATCTCCATTGACTAAAAGCATGTAAGCATTTGTCTTAACTTTTAATGCATCTGGATCTATCTACATCATAGAGAAACTGATCAGTACCTTTACTTTTCTTAGCAGTTCATCGGAGCAGAAAAACAAGACTTCAGGCAGTCCACTAGCAATTGATGATTCACTTAAGATGTACGCAACACATAAAAACAGTAAAAACTCAGATTTTTACTTTTAGATATCAAAATAACTAATCTTATTACCTGACACAGAGCCAAAAAGGGGAAAAGAACTCCGAAGAAACGAAAGCTTGCACACGGAGAAGGCTTAGAGGCGGACATTATTGTCGAGGATAGAAGTATTCCCGACTTCTCTGAAGCTGAGGCCAGTACTTCTGGAGATGAAGACATGAAAGGTAGTCCCTTTTAATGCATACATTGTTCATGAGTTAAATTAAGCTTCTGGGTTTGATATGAGCAAATAAACACACTTTTTTTAGGACCAGTATTAAGCTTCTAGGTTTGACTCTGAGAACCATTCGTGTTATTTCTACTATAGATGATCTCGACGGGCCAGACGTGGAAGGAGTTGAGGGAGGCAAGGACGGATCAAGAAAAAGGGTTCGTTCGAGACCTAAAAAGAAAGCTGTAAAAGACATAACAAGCAGTTTGGATCGTGCAGCTGATGAACAAGATCAAGATGATATGGCAGAGAAGGATGAAGATGATGCAGCAGACAGCCCAATGAAAGACGTTCCTCAAAAATCTGATGAAGAGAAGGAATACGATTCAGACAGCCCAATGCATGATGCTGAAAAACCCGAAGAGGAGAAGGATGATGCAGAGGAGGAAGAAGATGCTGAAGATCAGACAGAAAGCATCCACAGTGAAATTCCAGATGAAGTGGCCGAAATTCCGGATGATGAACCTCTTGTACTACCCTCATTTCCCTCTCACATTCAATTTTTCCAGGTGATTCACTTAAAGATTCAATTTTTTTAATCCATTGACTTGAATTTTGATGCAGAACATGTGGAAGAGACGGATATCCAAATCGGGTTCGAAAAAAGTGGGTTGAAGAGCTTAAAGAAAGCAGGAAGAAGTAAGATGGATGCATAAGCTTTAGTAGCGGGCGGTACCATAATTTAACATATCCATTAGTCAAGTACACTGATAGATATGATGATATTATATTAGCGCAGTTGAAGATCAGGATCAATGTTCGTCTGTAGAAAATAGCTGCTGATGTGGGGTTGGATTAGAATTATCATGAAAAACGCTTCTTTGTTGTTATAATAGATGATGATGTTATGTTGGGTTTCTAGGTAGGGCAGCTTGTACAGTACTGTGAAAAGGATGGATGGATGGATAATGGTTGTATGTAGGATAGTGATGTCTTTGTTTAGATAGCATGTATTCTTTTGAAGCTTTTAGACACTCGACTTCTCCTTTTGTTACTGTGGACGAATAGTAAGATTTTTTGGTATTTTTCAGACTTTTTTTTT
>JAOYMS010265578.1:5021-17935 GCA_025802395.1 Oenothera biennis | reverse complement strand
CTTCTTATTGTTGTTGGGCTTGTCCGGTCCATATCTGAACTATTGAGTCTGTTTGTTTGAGTTTACTTTGTTTAGGGTCTTTTTGTTCCTTCACGTTTCTTGTGGACCTTTGTGGAATATTGTGGTGTTTATTATTTAAGGGGGAGGGGTCCAGTTGAAGGAACACCTGTCAATGAACCCGACGTCTGTTGTCATGCTTTCTCTCATTCTCTTCATCTTCTTCGTTGCGATTAGGGTTTCATACTTCTGATTCCTGACAAAACAACTAGTCCATATAAGTATGTGAAGTAAACAACCAACCAAAGATGTATCGTGTACTAATTTAGTAACACTCATCGCTAATTGTCCTAAATATAGTCAATATAAATAAAACACACGCTAAGTGAAGTGACATGACCTAGTTAATGAGAAGTTCATTTTACTCACCGCAAGTCTACAATGTGATACTAGCCTCTGAGTATCCACATCACGAGACTCATCACAGTCTACATGTAACTGTTAGTCTTGGCTAGGCTAACTGTTAACCACAAGACTTGTAACTCGTAGAGACTTAAACACCAGCCGATCGAGCCTAAGTGCTAGAGAAAACTTGGACCTTGCTGCACCAACTACTAAACACCAACTTGGCCTGGCTTTTTTTTATAGATTGATGTCCTCAAGATTCCAAATTTCTTTTTTTACCCCGTTTGTTTTTGCTACTCGAACATCAAAATACACTAAATAATAATCTCCCTTACTTCCAACATCTATTACAATCAACCTAACAAATTATTAAAGAGAAGCTCTCTCTCTCTCTCTCGTATTCAACTTTATATCCACCTTCTCTCTTCAGCAGGGCTCCAAGCACCTCCACCCGTCGCCGGCGCGGTCTGCTAGTCGGCCGCGCTCGGCCTTCTTCTCATTCGTTAAGATTTTTACTTCTAGTAGCCATTTTTTGGCTGTGACGGTAGCCCTGACGGCGAAGTCCGCAATTTTTCTTTTCCATTTTGATTTTCGCCTCTCTACTCTTCACTCCTTTGGTGGATTTCTCCAACCGACACACAACACCGGCGATCTCTTTGAAGCATGGCTTGCTTGATCCGACTCTTGATCTACAAAGTAAACTTTCAGATCTGGTAGATCTAATAGTTTACGGAGTAGATCTGGCCCGGATCTGTACTTTGGAAGTGGAAAAAGTGCATTTTGGAGACTCCTTTTTGTTGGTTGTTCGATGGACAGGTTTCCAATTTTCCAGGGAAGACATGTCTTCAAAAGGCTGGCGAAGTAGCTGTTTTAGTGGTGAACACGAGCAATGCAACGGTCAAAACACAGTTCAACTAGGGTGAGCTCCAATTTGACTCTAGTATTATATATGGTGGGTACGTATCTTCGATTGCTCTCTCAATTCAAAAGGGATCGGCATGCTTCCGATACCTGAGTTCATGGACGTCCATTTCGTCTGTCAGCTTCCTTATGGAGGCCAGAACACACCTAGAAGGCAATTTTTATCTTCTCATCCTGGAAGTTTTAACTCCTTTACCTCTGAAACAATCGACTTTATACTATTTACCAAATTTGTGTTAGGCTGATTGAATCTTTCTTTGTTTGTTTTGGTTTAGTTGTATTGTAGTCATTTTGTTGTATGTTTGTAATCTTCTTTCTTATACTAATGAAATAGTTTCGAGTAAAATAAAAACCTAACAAGTTATTAAGATTGGAAAAAAAAAAGGCCTCTTGTCTATCAACAGGTCCATCCATCCATCCACCCATCCAAATGCATACCTAGATTAATTAGAGAAGACTACTATTCATCAACACTTATTCTACCAAAGTAGAAGATTTAAGACCATCCATCCATCAAAACATGCTCTAGAAGAATACAATATTATTTTACTTGGATTGAGGTCCATCTTTCTCTTGGTCAAAAAAATCACAGAACGAATGGAAATTTAAACCGAAGAAGAGATACAGCAGCTAGCTACACACTGAAAAACGTTTTTTTTTTTTTTGTGTGTGTTTTCCTTGGTCGCACTATGCTGCCAAACAGCCAGCCAGCCAGTATATGGAGTAAAAGAATAATACTACTTACTACCACAGCAATCAATCAACACCATGCAATAACTTATCCTTAACCTTTCGAAACATATAATACAAAGACTTACGTGAAAGATATATGTGATTACTTTTATCCTCCCCTGCCGCCTGCCTCGCTGCTTCTGCTATTTATGTTTATATCATCACGTCTTCTCTCGAGAGAGAGCTACATACCTGTTCAGGAAGTCCGGTTTATTCTCTGTGCACCCAATCTTGGAGCAGGCTTAGCCCGACCTCGCCCAAGTGACAAAGGCTTCACTGTTGTGGTAGGAGGTGGTGCAGCAATAGCCGCCCAGGGGTCATTTGGATCAACTGCAGCAGCAGCTGCAGCTGCTGGTCTTAGATTCAAAGGCTGCTTTGAACCACCACTCTTTGGAACTGGAGCAGCTATGGCACCCCACAGATCATCCTGCTCTTCATCTTTCACTGCCTTCACCACTGCTGCCTTTGGTCTTATTATACTTGCTCCTGCTGCTGTGTTCCAAACAACACAATCAGTTTACACCAATTCCCAAAAACTTCTCTCTCTCTCATCCTAATCATATTCCTTATCTACTTCAAAAATTAACCAGTGTCTACCTTGTCAAGTTAACTTCATTTTATCATTGTTGATTCCATAGTTACCCAACACAACTTTCTCAGTCCTGGTCGTTGTTTTCAAAAAAATTGAGATGACACCCGACTCCAGACCAAGTAATATGATTAGCATTTTCAAACATCACTTCATGCTAATGGTTTCACCTTCATTCTAAATTGACACACAAGTTACCTAGCAAGCTAGTTGGTAGATAAAATAAACTAGTACCTAGTGGTTTCTTCTGAGTGATCGGTAGTGATACAGGCCGCTGCTGAGCTGCTTGAATGTTTGCGAGAGCAGGAGATGGCTTTGGCTCTTCCAGGGGTTCAATGTCATCCCACCCATCCTTGTCACCCTCCTGCTCTCCATTAGTAATAATTCCATTGTCCGTCTCTCCCCACCCATCCGTTGATGTTGGGGACTCTGGCATCGATGGTTCTGTTAAATCTGTGCTCGAACTTGCATGCACCATTGTTGTGTTGCTTTGAGTTGCCAACCCTACAAATAAAAGTAAGGCCCGAAAATGAAGTGCACAATTTAAATGAACCACAGCAGCTAATATGATCTTCATACTCTTTTACAGTGTAATAATAATTTATTATAAAAGAAGGAAAGATCATAGAACAACTCGCTACTTTACCAAAATTAGAAGTAGAGGTCGAAGGAGCTATACTCGTGCTGTTTGCACTGGCAATTGGGGCTTGTTCTGAAGGCTTTCCTTTGAGGGTCAATGAGCTCATTGCCCACCTACAAAAAGTTAGGTGGCTTCAAACTCTAGATAATATTTCCTAAAACTTAATGCATATGGAAGATGATGCGCCTCTTAGAGCACCAGAGTCAAAATAAACAAGCAGATGATTAGAAAGACATGCGAAATCACCAGAAACTATTCCACATCAATGAACTAAAATGTAGGAATTAGAAAATGGAGCTTCGATGTCATAGGTTTCTAAATATAATATATAAATAGAGTGTGAATGTGTGTGTGTGTGTTGCACATATATGTGAAACTCACCCTAGTATACCAGCATTTCCTGGTAATGAAGAGATGCCGATCCCTGTTTCTCCGCTATAATCACCAGAGCTCATCTAAAATAGAATGCAGTATGAATAGACAAACAAAATTATGATAATTTATTCGACAATTAAAAGGAGAAGTACAACTTGATGCGCTACTTCAAAAATATTTTAAGCTACTAAAAACAGATTCTGGCCATATTAACCATTTATCCAGTGTGCCTCAACTGGGAACCTTCTTGGTGCGTTTGACTAAGATTATAAATACATTATCTTTTACTGATAAAAGAAAATGTCTCTAAGTGGTAAACCTAGTGGAGAGAAAAAGTGATCAAATGAAATTCAGAAATCCCCTCACAAAGCCAAACTAGAATAGATATCTCTAGAGTGTGGTACTTCTTTCACTTTTATGTACTTTTCATGGAAAATATGAATTGGTTTACTCTGCAAAAGCTTATTAACGGTTATACCCATAGCAACAGAACTGGCATAAGCTTATTAATAGTTTAATCCTCTTTAGATAATACTGTGAAACCATGCAGAAAATTTCCCCCCTAAAAGAAGTCAATCTCTTAAAACAGGTATCTTTCTTTGAGAGCTCCTCCAGGAACCCATGTAAAAGGGACTACTGTCAGAAAGCCTAATCTACCAGGTCCAAGCAAAATATCATAGACAAAACAGGACATATATACCAACCCAAGAATTTCAGGAGATACCTTTTCATAGCTTTGCTTCAACAGCTG
Organism: Oenothera biennis; assembly: GCA_025802395.1. NCBI lineage: Eukaryota > Viridiplantae > Streptophyta > Magnoliopsida > Myrtales > Onagraceae > Oenothera > Oenothera biennis. Next base: position 13,525 of record JAOYMS010265578.1, on the reverse strand, counting down.
CAAAAATTGATCAACTGCTTCAAACGCCTTTGATCGAACATCACTGTAGAAGAGTGCACAAGATAAATGAACTTCCAGACCCCACAAAAGAGGCAGACTCACTTGTTTCTGGATATGAAAAGAAATAAAACAAGAAAAAAAACCCAGGATTGAACCAGAATGGTTTTTCGAATATAATAATATGTAAATCAAGCATAGCCCTAATAACCCACCCATCCCATGTAAGAAAACATGAAGCCATCCACTTAGGCTGACATTTTGACATGATTTAGAAAGATATTGGTATCATAGACATGATTAAAAATGTACAATTACATCAGCTAGTTGAATGACCTGCATAACGGTTTCTTTCTATCAAAAACATTCCAAAATTCGTTCAATTGCATACGGCCAATAGCATGTCTACCATATATAAAATATTTACCTGTCAGGATCGATGGTTAGAACAACAACATTAGGAAGAATCCTGGTGGCAATTTCAGTAGCATCATAATAAGAGCTGGTTGCAGACAAAGCCATAATCCCTGCCCCAATGCAGTTATGTCATTGCTTATATTTGGAACTCTAACTGACCGAAAGAATTGGTGAAGAATAAGATCTCATTAATTGATACTTGCAAAGAAGATGCTATTAAGAGAAGGAAAAACATCATTGAGAGTGAAACTTCGTGGAGAAGTTTCTACCAAAAGAAAATATTCCTCCCGTAATACATAGAAACTAGAAAATATGTGTGCGCATTGCTAACCAATTTCAAACACTTGTTCGGAGACTCTTCATTAATAATATGTTGTTAAGTATTATCCAACGATTAGGAATATGCTCAAAACAGCATAACAGCGGAACGGGTAAATTTAAATTTAAATAAAATAAAAATATTACATACTTTTGGTTTCTTGCAAATTCCAAAAATGAAAGTAATTGCACCAAAGACAGCATACTGTAATAATTTTTGCATGGTAGCCACCATTGAATTTTTCATACATTTGACTGCTAATTGTTTAACTTAAGCATGTGATGTGGCAGCTACACTCAATTAAATAAAATAAAAAGATAAGAATACCATAATAAATAATATTAAAAGAAAACAAAAACTAGGAAATTATGAAATTAATTAGAAAAAAAAAATTAAATCTACAATTTTTAAAAATCTAAAATTTGTGAAAAGTAAATAAAATCACCAAAAATTTTGAAAAAAATGATACAGAAGACGAAGTAAAACTTTATAAAAAAGCGACAGCGCTAAAATAAATGACGGTATTAAATTAATAAATTTGAAAAAGAAGAAAGAAGGAAAACGAATAAAGAAAAAACAACAAAATGTCCAAAGGTTTGAGGGACTCTTGGTCTGCACCTAGGTCAGGGGTATGTTGGCTGGGTCTGTCGGACTATGTTAAGATGAAAGAGTAAATATTGTACTAAAAAGAAAATAACAAAAAATTCAAGACTACTTTGACTACAGTTAAAACTACAAGATCCTCGTATATTTTGAAATTTGAACAAAGGAAGAATAATGACCAAAAAATAAACAAAAAAAAAACAAAGGAAGAATTTAATATGTAAAGGAAAGATGATCTCACCTGCACCTCGGGCCGGAGGGAAAGTATCCCGTAGTGCACGGACTGTAAATGCATTAATCAACACTCTTTTCCTGGTCTGCATAACAATGACAAACCCTATAGTGATACATAACCTGAGACAATAGGGATCTTTGACTAATAAAGACTGTAGTAGGAAGGTAGTGAATAAGTTGACCTTGAGATCATAGGATTTCAAAATCGTTGGAAAAGAGCCCATCGGAAGTAATCACTAATACTACTGAAAAACGGTAGACAATTTCTAGTAGTAAGCTAGAACGACATCAGTATACAGAGTTAAAAAAGTGGCCATTTAAGTGTAGAGACTCCGCAACAAATCAATTTAATCTTTTCGGTTGGACATGAGGTTGGACATGAGCGCTCATTTGACGGGCCCCTGATTCCACATATTGTACCAAAGCATCTGGTTTTAAGGCCCCATAGAGTAAAAGTATGTTATACTACAGTTGGTAATTGGGTTCAATACTAAGGTATATATGGGCTATGCGCTACTCAGAGAGCAATAGGCACGTGGTTTAGAAAAACTAAAATGAATAAAGGCCCATTAAAAGTCTAAATTGAGTTTAATTTGGGGTCGTAAGGATTTAACGATCTTAATTGTAGTAATACTTAAATCCCGCTAACTTTGGAGTAATTAGCATGCAAAACTCTCCAAGTTTAGGAATTTGCTGATACCAGCAAGAAAACCTGTTTAACGAAACAATCATAAATTGCCAAATCCAGAGTTAGATAACTGACCCCTTCATTCAGATGACTCGCAATATTACCAAGTAATATTGTGGTGTTTGTTCTAATGGCTGCCTCTTCATCTACCTGTGAATCAAAATAATGTTTCAGAAAAAAATAAGAGAAAATGTTACAAAATCCACCTCACATTTTGTTAAGAAAACCACATCAAAAGAGTAAAAGAAGACCACAGTAACAAGTGAGGGATTCCACCAACTATCCACTTTAACAGTGAGCTCGATATGGAAACCCTCAACTGATATGGAATTAGAGCATGATCACAAGCCCACATAGAGGCACCACACTAAACCCATTGTCAATATTAGGAAGAGGCATGACTCTTCTAAAATGGAGGTATATCGTTGCATTCTAAGGTCCATGCACTGGTAAGCCTACATAGAAAAGCTACATGTACGTCTTGTTATTAAAAGGCAAATGAACGTACAAAATGAAAAGAAAGTACATGTAATACGTGAGAGCAAGTGTAAAAAAATACTAGATTGAAAAAGTCAAAGCAAAATTATGAGCATATATGGAAAAAGGTCTTCCAAGTTCCAACCATGGTAATACGCTTTTGGTTAGATAAAGCCCCGTGTCCCATAGTTAGAAAGTATAAAACTATAAACACTATTAGTCATGGGATCCTAACTAAATGCATGTAACAGTCAACTAACTCAACAATGAAAAAAGAACAAGTACAGAATCACATGGAAATTGACAAAAGAAATATGCTGGCCTGTCAAAGAATAGTTCATCTAGAAGAATTCACCTGTAACTTTGACAGATACTTTAGCAAAGATGATGAAATGGTCCGTTGGGATAGCTGCAACAACAAAATCCATGAATTAGCCAAATGAATACTAGAACAGGACGGAGCTCCTTCATCATAGGCAGTGGTTTCATGTTCTAGACTATTATTCACAAGCATGAGGTAAATTAAATTAAGAAAATAAATTAGGTTGCAATGAGTATTTAACCCATATTGAATTACTTCACCTGATTTTTCAATATACCTATAAAACTGTGAGAGCATAGGTGTTCAACCTGATACCTAAAAGCTCCATAATTTACTGGACCCTGATGAAGTCATACAGACTTAACTAACCAAGTGTGGCAAATAAAACGCCTTTTTAAGATACATATCATCCCGCATTGACCAAAAAAAATCATCCCGTATTGGCTTGTTACTTTTGTCAGTATGGGATGACTAATAATCACCTTCAGTTTTTCGTGTAATGCTGTCTCGCAGTGGGTTCCCAATGTTTCCACCTTTAGTATTTCAATCCTTTATTACCTAGATAGAAGTTCTATGCAACCTACAGTTGCTTCATGAATGAAACAACCAGAGTAGTAAGAATAATGGAGAACAAGAGTTTCTCTAAACTCAAGCTCCACTAAATGGGGTGGAGGGAGTACAAATATAAGATTGGTCTTCTTCATCTATACTGAGTAAGAGGTTTTAGAGGAGATCAAGTAGATAATAATGAAGCATTTATAGCATATTTGATGGGCATTGCCTCCTTAATGAGGAAGATTCTATCATAACATTCAAAGAACAATCCGGTTCTTCTGTGGATAGGTAATGAGCAGACTAAGTGCAGAATTTAGACTTCAGTACAGAACAGTTTATTCATATTTTTTCTCTTTTTGGCAAAAGCATAGTTTGCTTGTTGAGAAGGACAAACGTAGTGCACATTACCACTCCTACTATATTTTTTCATTTGAAAGTTTGGATTTTAACAAGAAAAGATGGCTTATAAAACGAAGGAATGTATAACCACTATATGCCACAGAACCTCTAGCCCTAATAGTAGTTACTACCAACCTGGTCCGCAGCCTAAGTCACTTACCCACTGTCGCATTTCAGCCAAAATTTGATTATGAAGTTCCATCCTTAAACCAATTGGTTTAAGGAGGTAGCCCAATTACATATATGGTTCTCAAATACTCACACACCAACTGGTGTGGTATACTCATGGTGGAGTGGCCAAATACACTATTCAACACTCCCCCTCACCGTGATGGCTCCTTTTGATACGGCATTGGCTTATCAAATCCGGACAGGTGGGACTAATTTTTAAACAAACCCCTCACGCGCATGCCCGACCAGGACAAATCTGGTACATAGAGTTAACGGAAACAAAAATACAACACTGCCAATAGGAAGCGGCTTTGATACCATGTTAAATTCCACATTAAGCCGAGTCAAGCCCAACAGAAAGAAACCATCTACACAACTGGGGTTGCATCCTAAAACCAATTGATGATAGGAGGAGGTAGCCAAATTGCATATATGGTGCTCAAATACTCACACACCAACCGGTGTGGTATACTCATGTTGGAGTGCACAAATATACACTGTTCAACATGAAGAAAGGCTCGACATATAATACAACTGTTCGTGTCTCAGCATCAAATCCCCAGGAACTGACCCAGTGAACAAAATCATATACCAATTAGCCACAAGTCTATTCCAAGATCCAAAGAGAGTGTGGTTAGGGACCAGTTATATTAACATGCTTTCAATACTAACTATTCATATTTCATCACTGAATGTTTGAGAGTGCAATGTGCAAGATGATAAAATCCTACTGATCCACATCATCATCATATGCTGATCAAAGTGTCAAACCTAAGTATACAGGTAAACAACACGATACCTGAACCAGAAAGCAGAGAGTAGAAACATAAGCAAATAAGATGTCCCTGTCATTCCAAGATGATTTATATCTTAAACTTAATGTAAATATTGTTTCAACTTTTAAGCATACTTCCGTAATTTTAAGCCTAGCTTGAAACAAGATTTCAGCACCCTATTTAACATCCAGTTTTGCAAATGTTTCAAGCAGTCAATGTGCGAATGGAACATCGGAACATACCTTAGGAGCAAGAACAAGCATGGATTTAAGAGTCAGTTCCCGAAGAAAGGCAGATGTGTCAGAGAATCCAGTAGCAACATGAGGGTAAACCTATCCAAATAAATACAAATTCATGTTAATGCTACAGCGAACGGATGAGTTGGTATCTTGTAGCGAAATTCCTTAAGATTGTCAACCAACAGGAACAAACAAAGAATCATTAGTTGTATCATAATTACTGCATACTTGTTCATCAACAATTTGGGCAGAGAACGACTCTCCGAACTGATCAATGTGCTGAAGAAGACCAACTCGAATAGCACGATCGTTGGAGGCAAATAGCTTGACAATTGTAGGCAAGAGCTGTACAGGAAGCAAAGTGTTCAACATTAAAGAGCATAGATCTTCCTGAGACATCTAACGGGAATATAGCACCATAAATGTCAAATACAGGCATTCATGTCGAGAGTGCAACGAACAGAACCTTGGAATTGAAATCTTCAGTTGGAAGCCAGGAACCCATTTTTAACAATGCGGTTAGTGCAGGGGCAGTAGCTGAGCCAAACTCAAGGGCCGATGCTAATAATGGAAGTAACTGTAGCACCCAAAAGATTATAGCATAAACAGAAGAAAAATATCATCCGAGTTTGATGTCAATATGTTAAAAAATAAATTACCTTTTTAATCACAATTTGACGAGGAAGCTGCTCAGCTAAAGTTGGAAGCTTCCTGAAGAAGGTATCTTTTTCAACGCTATCTTTCAAGTTAAGAATCTCCATGAAATGTATTGTATCCACCAATTTATTCTGAAAATATTCTGCCAGCATATATAAACAAAGAGAGGTTATATGATTACTACTCAAAAAAATCCACAAGCACAGAAATCATCAGTGCCATAAAATCATGTCTTTCGCAAAGACAAACTTGACTAAACAGCAATTATAGTATTACCTTGCAACCATTTTGCAAATTTATCTTTAAAGGGGCAGATAAATTATTTTAATATAGAGAGAGAGATACACAAGACTTACCACTATTCTCTAAAAGCTTTGATGTATTCAATCTACGGGAAGGCATTGAACTCAAGAGGCGCTGATAATCTGGAAGTAGAGACTGTGAGGCAAGAAAATAGCCAGATGAAAATGACAAAGGATATCCTCTTGAGGTTAAATATATAATAATAATAATAATAAAACGGCAACCAACACAGAGATGTGATAGAACGCACAGCAGTACATATGAATCATGTAAAAAATCCAAGTAGCCGGGGTTTAATAAAACAAAAGTTAACCTTTGGGATGGATCCAGTGTTGCGCAGTTCCTCCGTTCTGCTCAACTTCATACCAGAAAAGAGTTCATAAATAAGACAACCTATCAATGCATCAAACAAACTGCATAAGAACAGCCATACGAATCCAAGAGCAACTTAGAAACTTCATCACGTAAACATGTAACGGTGAACATGTTGCTAGATAGAATAAATTCAGGCAACTGATTACATGAAAGGTTAGGTTTAAGTCTCAAGTAAATCGCTCCTTAACAATTCATAGAGAGAATAATAAAAGATACAGAGAAAGGCACTGCTGTGATATTTAGAGAAGCAGGAATCTTAGATATGTCGAAGATCCATATTATCCAAATTCTTTTCTTTCTTCTTAATGAGGGAGAACTTACCCAATCCCCAAGAATCAATGGCCCATGGTGGAGATTTTCTGATAGCTCCCCAGTCAGACTTCGATAACTCCATTGATTTGTATTGAGATCCAATAAGCCATTCGTATTGCTGATGAAATTCAAAACTCATTAGACAAAAACAATCGGTACCAAGACTAGCTGTCTCTTGGAAATAGCTAAACAGCATCATTCTATTCAGACAATATGCAGTTATGTTGTTCGTTAACAAGTAACATATAATGTGGCAAGAAAGCGAAATTAGTTAAACACACCTAGCGAGGAACAAAACAATAATACTACAATGAGAATCCTTGGGTGGAGAAGTTAATTAAGCCAAAAATTCATAAGAAGCTTCGAAGACTCGAGAAGGATCTGCCAGCAAAATAAACAGTGGAGCCAACGAAATGATACACTGCATAACAAGGTCTGACTCTGACATAAGAATTAATGTGTACGACCCCAGCAAAGGGGATGAAACAGCTTCATATTCATTTCCTACATTATGAGAGCAGGCATTTACTGGATTATAACAGATCCAGCTAACTACATAAACTTCTCTAATGAGTACAATTCGAAACGACCATCTTAATCTTAGAAGATTTGGTCCAAAACTCCTACCCTTTGGTTGTGTTTATGTTTTTTCATATTTGATTACTTCTTTCAATTCTAAATATCTATAACATCTAAAGATAAGAAATTCCTCAACAGAAGTATGCCAAAGTAAGTCTAAGATAAAGATGCTCCTCAAGTACAGAACATTAAAATAGGCCTAAAAAGAGACTTATGACAGATTAATATGATTCTAGAGATGCATATAGATGAGGCATACAGAGAGAAAAAGGCATAAAACATTTTTCATAGCAATAATTCACAAGAAGCTTGATAACATTAGGCAAATAGCCTGAGTAGAAGGCAAGAGTAAGTATCATGCATATGTATAAGTAAGCAGAATACCCAGCTTCAAACCAAAAGTTTACCAGCATAGGCCCAGCAGCAGCTGGACTATTCCCATCAAACTCGGAAAGAACGTCAAAGGCATGCAATTTCCAGTCCAGAGTTTGAGTGACGACGACACTGTCTACACACACATTTCCATGCACCTGCAGGAGATACAGCCGGACCTAAATTAATTTGGCCGCTTTTAACAACATACTTTTCCAGACAATGATATACCAGAACAATAGAAGAAAGTGGGATGACCACCATATACCATTATTATTCAATTTTGTACCTGTTTACGGGGCGATGAAGTAGCCCAAAGATAAAGAACAAATATAACTATATATATAATAAATACTCAAAAAATGCATTTGTCAGAGGCAGTAAGGATGGCAAAGAGGAAAGTTTAAAAACGCAATGTAGTTTATCATAATTTCTTATCCAGAATCAGTAGAATGATCTAAAGAAACGTGCTAAAGCATGTGTGTGCCATAATATCTCAGCAAAAGAGCTTCTAGCCTAGGAGGTCATGAAGTGCGTAAGATGTACATACTCTGCCTTTGCATATCTAGTGTACCCTTCAAGAAAATTATGTCGGTCACTACTACCACAATTTATGAATAGGTTATGTATAATATATCCAGAATGAAACAAATAGACAAGGTCAATGACAGTGTTGTCACGATTGAGGCGCAAACGAGGCGCTCGCCTC
>JAOYMS010263365.1:0-11857 GCA_025802395.1 Oenothera biennis | reverse complement strand
GTTCCAATTCCCACATATGGTGCCAAATGTTGGGACGAGAAAACATGGGCATGTTCCTTAGTTGAGGGTGACCTATGGGCCGGGAGTGCGTGATCGGCGGATCCTGCAAAAGAGGAGGTACGATGGGTTGATTCCCGTATTCCCTCCCCGACGCTCAAGTTAATAGACTGAATATGAGATAATAATAACAGGAGGGATAGCGAGTATTTATAAGGGAAAGCCAAACCCTAGTGTCGTGGTAGCGGCGCCGAGATTTCTGCCGGAAATCTCGGGGTGCGTCCTCAGGAATCCTACCTGGGGTAGCTGGCCGTTGTTGGGCTGCTCGGTGCCTCATGGGCTCTACCTCGAGGTTGGACTAGGTCTTGGGCCCATTAGAGAATGGGCTTGGCGCCGATATCCATCAGCATGCATACAACATGTGATGTCCTCCAGATGGGGGCCCCTTAGGACCACCCCGTGGGATGCTACAGATGCTGCCCTCAAGATGGGGTAACTTAAGACCACCACGTGAAAAAAAGAAAAAAAATAAATCCATATGTAAAACCATTGCGAATGCTCTTAAAATTGTTTTGTTTGTCTGGCCATTTCAGAAATTGTTAAGGAAAATTCTATTTGCAGACCATCGGCCTCTTTCTGCCTACCAAAAAGTGCAAAGTTTAATAAGTTGTCATTTAACATTTATTAGTTTTTTATCATTAACAAAAAAAATAGACAATCATATTTTAAATCATATATTTTAAAAATAGAAAAATAAATCTTGAAATCAATTTTATACAAACAAATATGATATATATTTTTTTAAAAATGAAAAATATTTTTTTTATAAAAAAGAAACCCCTAAATATTATACTTTTATTTTTAAGAAATATAATTTTTAATTATATTTTTCAGATGTTTTATTTTCTGCATAAAATTATTTTAAATATTTTTATGATTTTTTAAATAAATTTATAATTTTTTTTTCTTTTTTAAAATATAAAATAAGTAATATATAACTTAAGGGCATATTTGGAATTATCATAAAAAACAGTCTATATAAAAATGTCGATGATTTGCAAATACAATGTTGGAATGGTTAATTAGACATAGTGATTGGGTTAACAAATCGGTGGAGTCCATTTTTAAAAAAATAGGAAAAAGCACCGCTTGCCGACTATCACGGATTATTTTTAATAACATATAAATCATCATAATATACATATATATGAATAAAATAAGGTACATAAATTTTTAAATAATTAATTTTTTGAATTATTTTTTTTAAGGGTAAGGTCAAAGGGTGAAAGGGGGCATCAGCTTTGTTTAATCTTTTTATTTATTTTATTATATATTATTATTATTATCTTTGTTAGCTTCCTTCTCTACTTACCCCATCTCTCACTCTCCCTCTGTGTCCCCCACTCATCACCAATTCATCATCATCATCTTCTTCTTCATCCAACTTTCCTTTCAGCGGAGTAAACAACTGCAAGCACTATTCATTGCTTTGGAAGATCTTGATGGAAGCCAACACCAATGAGAAGAGTCAGTTCCAGAATTGCTTCCTCAACCCAAACTGGGAAACTTCCATGGATCAAGGAACTGATCCCTTCGAGTCCGCCCTCAGCTCCATCGTCTCCTCCCCGGCAGCCTCCCATGCTGGACCCCCCGATGGCGACAACATTATGATCAAGGAGCTGATCGGACGCCTCGGGGTCATCTGCAACTCCGGCGATATGTCCCCTCACTCCTTCTTCGAGGCCAAGTCCACCAATAACAGCACCAACACTTCCTGCTACACCACTCCACTGAATTCCCCTCCCAAGCTCAGCCTCTCCTCCGTCATGGATCACCAGATCAGGTCCAACTTTCCGGTTCCGGCCACCCAATTTCCACAGCATCAAGGCCTCGTCCCTTTCTCCGCTGATCCTGGATTCGCAGAAAGAGCCGCGAGATTGTCTTGCTTCAGCAGCAGGAATTTCAGTCCCCTGAATGGCAATTTCAGCTTGAACCCATCGGAATTGCCGCCCTCAAGAGGTTCCACAGATCATCCGATGAAGGTCGCCACCGGGGGATCTCATTTTTCCGGAAATTCCACTCCCGGTGAGATGGGTGATTCCAGGGAAGGCTCATCTCTTTCGGAGCAGATCCCTGCTGCTGCTGCCGATTTCAGTGCCAATCCAAGGAAAAGGAAATCAGTGCAGAGAGGAAAACAGAAAGACCAGCCTCCTTCTGCTAAATCATCCGAGGTATGATGAGTAGTAATTCAGGGCACTAGCACTAAATCTGTAGCCCCCAAAGAGCTTAGGAAAGTTCGGTTGGATCCCCTAGTCGCTCGAGCTTGGGGAGTTACATTGAAATGGCCGCTGATAGGTTGAATTTTGGCTACAGGTCACTGAAGCAGAGAAAGAAGAGCCGTCGGCGAAGAAGAAGGCAAAGACAGAGGAGGATGGGGACGGCAAGAAAGATGAAGAAACAGGGGATGTCAAGAAACAGAGTAAGGATAGCAATTCGAAGCCTCAAGAGCCGCCCAAGGACTACATCCATGTCAGAGCCAGGAGGGGTCAAGCCACAGACAGTCATAGTCTTGCAGAAAGGGTACCGATTTCAACTTACTCTGTTTTTTTTTTTTTTTAAATCTCTGTAACTCTGTTTGAGAAGTAACATAATACTCTGTTTCTGCCCTGTTGTGTTTATGTCCGTCTGTCAGGTTAGGAGAGAAAAGATCAGCCAAAGAATGAAGGTCCTTCAGGATCTTGTTCCTGGCTGTAACAAGGTACAACAAACTTGAAATTTTGAAATCAAATGTATTCATTCTTTAGGAACTAAGAAAAATCTTATATTGGATTGGATCGGTTTCTTGTTATAGGTAACAGGAAAGGCAATCATGCTCGATGAGATCATCAACTATGTCCAGTCATTGCAACGTCAAGTAGAGGTATACATTTTCAGCTTCCTCTAAATGTTTTGGTAGAACTTATGTGATTTTACAGTCAATAAACTAACCAATGAGCTTATTGAACGTTCTTTTGCTTCTCTTTTTCTCAGTTTCTGTCGATGAAGCTGTCGACCTTAAACCCGAGGATGGATTTCAATGTGGAAGCACTTGTATCAAAAGAAGTAGGTCATCAAATTATTATGAACTCGTAAATAAAACATTCTATAATGCATGTGAATATGTATGTTAAGTTGAAAGAAGGATGTGTTGGTGTTATTGATTACTTGCAGATGTTTCAATCAAGAGGATCTATGCCTCATTCTGCTGTTTTCCCCATGGAGGAGGAGTCTCCTACATTCCCTTATGGTGACGCCATGTCCCAATTCTCTTTGAATCTAGTAAGCAGCAGAAATCACGGGATGCAGATGCCTCCGATCGAAGCAGCATTCTCTAATGCTCCTCTGCAGGTAATAGCTGTGGATTACATACATTAGCTTAGCTCAGCATTTCTCAAAGTTATTAAGTAAGGCCATTTTGTGCAGCAGGTTTCAGGAGGACTGTGGGAGGATGACCTACAAAGTCTAGTCCAAATGGGTATTCCCCAAAATCAGTCCTATGGTAAATTTTCATCTTCTTCTTTCTCTCCCTTCCATTTTCAAAGTTACTGCTCTGCTTGCTCAAGTTAATATATAGAGTTCTAAGTTCTACCACCCAAAAAAAGAAAAAGGTTAATATATAGACAGATAGATATCATAGTAACTTTCATTTTCAATTGGCCAGTTGGGTTACCAAAGTAGACTTTTTTTTCATTTCAAGTCACCATCTTTAGAACCTACTATTACTACCATCCATTATTAATCTCAATCACTCAACCAACCAAAACCAACTTCTCTTAACAAACCCAAAATTTCATTTTCATTGCTGGTTTTGCAGGATCTTCTTCTTCACAGATGAAAGTTGAGTTATAGCTACCATTCACTCCAAAGGCAAAAGCTTTCTTCTTTTGTATATAGAAAGCGATTCTTGATTGCAAATATATACTAGAGAAACTGAGAAAGAGAAGCAGAGGTGGTTGCTTAGATTGGAGAAAGCCAAAAGGAGGCCCCTTTTCCTTAATCATTTTTTATTTTCTCTCTCTATCTCTTCCCTCTCTTTATTTATTAATTAGATAGATATATTCAGGAAGAAATTATTTGTTGGCTTAATGTAATGATAGTCAATAATGTACTTCTTAACATATTCTTTCTGAGAATTCTATTATTTTTATTATTATTATATTATATAAGGTTCTTCCAACCAATTCCACTCTGTAAAATTCCTTGATTAGCGGGGCCATGGACTGTACTAACTTTAGAGAGGGGTTAGAGAAAGAGAGGAGGGAGAAATTAAATTTATGTATAAGCTTTCTTGCATGATCCCTCTTGCACTCTATTATTATATCACCTCAGCCAAAAGACACCATCGGTAGCGGTGGTTGAGAGCATCGATTCCTTTGCAGTAAAAAAAAAAACCTCAGTTAAAAGACACTTATTTGTTTTCGTCTTAAATTTTCCAACGTTCCCATAATCTACTTGACTACTTCTATCTCTTTTGAGGTCTCATAACACCCTAGTTTAAAGCTACATTCGTTGTGGGAAAAAGTATTGGATTGCCTCCTTTATGTTACCTCAAAATTGTTATTACCTCAATTTAAGTTGTTTTTCTCTATTCTACCTCTATTCTACCTCCTTTATGTTTGGAAATTGACGACAATGAATTTTTTTGACCAAAAGGGCTCTTTGAAGAAAAAAAAAACCTAAACCCTGATTAAATTTGTCATTTTAAATTCAATTTTTTTTTTAATTTCAGCCGAAAATCGGCCAAACTGGGTCACGTGCAATGCACGTAACCAATTTCCGTCCAATTTGGACGGAGTAAGTAACAGAGCAACACTTTCAAAACTTATGGTACTCAATTGGAATAAAAAAATCTTCAGGTACCAAATTGTCAATCGCTGTTTCTTCAAGTACCGAATTGACTTTTATTCCAAAAAACTATGAAGTTTTCCCATAGTAAAATAAATAAATAATAAACACCACATAATCTCGAATGTAATGTAAACTTGGAGATATTCTCACATTACGTGCGTTTTTTATATCACATTACGCCTGAAGCCAAAATCAAATGGATTTTAAACGGGTTTTGATAACCTAACGTAATCTCAAATTATGTTCGGATTTACATTACGAAAACTCACATTATATCATTTGGTTTGTCAAAGATTGTAATTTGAGGACGTAACGGATCACATTACGTCCATCCAAACTCCTGACAAAGGAATTTAAGTTGGTTCAAATAAAATAGGGGATTAAACAAATTTATTTATGAAATATAGGGATCTTTATGATAATAATAATAATGAGAGAGCGTAGACTTATAAGACTGTTTGCCCGCTCGAATTCAAATTACTACTGGCCGAAAGGTGCCGAGTCGGGGACTGCTCTGCCGCTAGCTAGCTCAGCTCAGCTCAGCAGGTGTCGTGTGATAGAGAGAGAGAGAGAGAGAGAGTCATGTACTTCGCCGATTCGCAGAATCCATTTTTATCTCAGGAAATGGAGGAAGATGAAGTAGGAGAAGAAGAAGAAGTAGTGTCCGATCCTTTACTGCTGCCGCCCCTGCCATGCAATCGCGGCCACCGATCTTCTCTCAACCTCCCCACCCACCACGGCGGCTCCATCTGCCTTATCTGCCTCACCAACCTACTAACCACTCCTCACGCCCCCACTCTCCATGTCTCCTACGCTCTTTCCCAGCTTTCTCAAGCTCTCTCTCAACCTCTGTTCCTCAAATCTCTCCTCTCCTTCCACTCCCACCTTCTCGTCTCTCCTCTCGTCCACGCTCTCTCCTCCTTTGACGATGAACCAATCGCTCACCAGGTTATCCATCTCATTAAACATCTCTGCGACTCTGCTGGTGAATCGCTGGCTACTGAGTTCCTCACTAGGGTATCCGACGCCCTCTCCTCTCAGGCGCTTGGATGGAGTAGGCGCCAGGTTTTTACTGTAAGTATGATCGATCACATCTTACTAATAATCTAAACTGGTTACTCAATTTTTGCTTCTTAATTCTAAGAGAACGTTTGCTGCAATTTCGAATTCAGCTTAAGGAAGGAACCGTTGTATATTGATCATGAGAAACCGAAGTTAGCAGTACATCTTCTGAGCTTCAATTTCTGTTTGCTCTGTCTTTTGTTCTTCAAAGCAGACATTGAAATTGCTGCGTTTTTATAAAAAAACTATTACAAAGTGTGCTACATGCAACAAGCTAGTACTGTAAATTTCAGAGACTGATGATTCATTTCTATTGTCCAGAACATAAAGAAATATATGACGCATTATGAAAGTTGAGTGATCTACTGAAATATATGCTAGTCAATCTGCAGTCTGAAACTTGAAATACGCCCACTGAGATTGTGGACCCTCAATTGCTTGCAGCTTTTCATCACTAGAATGATCTACTCTTTCCATGTGCCATTAGCCATTTAGTCTCACCAAAAACTAAATAATCAACTACTTGGTCAGAATTCTACTTTCCTCAAATTTGCCTTAAAACATGATCAATTTATTTAGCCATCTTTTTCATGAAGTGGGGGGCTTCTCCCTTTCTCAAGAACAAAAGTGAGTCATCTCCAGTTCATGGAGTTATTAATGACTTTCAAGAGTTTCAACTGTGCAAGTTATATAAGAATATGAATCTTCAGCTCAGCTTATGAAGCTGCTTCATTGAATGTGATGTCATTAAGTCCTTTCCAGATTAAGTTTAGCTCAATGTCCTACACCCCCAGCACATCTAGACATTTAGCGTCGGATCCCATAGGTTATAAGATCTCAAGAATGACTAAATTCTTGAAGCTACTGCTGGAATGAAAATGATATTGTAGAACTGTAACTGATTAAATTCTCTTCTATTAAATTCAGATCCATTGCCTTGGAGTCGTCCTAAATTGCCTCACAAATGATTCTCTCAGCTCTATCAAAGACAAAGATGCCCTTATTTCTAATCTTGGTGCTGGTCTTCAATTGCCAAGGTAATAGTGGAAAGGACCAGAACTCCGACGCGAATACTCATAAATTTTCTTGCAGATAAGTTAATTTTTTTTAATCTCCTCTTTTTGACTTATAGTGAGGATATACAAGGGGAGATCCTATTTGTGCTGTACAAGTTATCACTCTTATACTCACCGATGGACAATGGTGGGACGGATCCTTTTCTTCCATACTGCCCCAAACTTTTGTACTTATCACTGGATGTTCTCATGAAGACTCAAAGTGATGATGTACGCATGAACTGTATAGGTCTGTTAACTTTCTTTAGATAATCCAATATTTTGTACCTAGGTAAAGCGCACGAACATGGCGAAGCAGGTCCAGTTTGTGCTATACTTGATCTCCATAATTTTTTCAGCATCCGTCTTAATACCCCCTATTATAATCTGTCTCCGGCTATATTTACTGACATTGTTCTTGGTTAGCTTTTCTAATAGTGTTGACACAAAGAGGCCTTTTCCAAGTTAACTATGTGGACGACATGAACATCTCGGCAGCTGGAGTTGATAATTTTGCACAACTTACTGAAAGTTCAACTGAAGGACGTGATCTACATCTTCTATTTACTGAGGCAGTGAAAGGCTCACTTCTTTCATCAGACAAGCAAATCCAAATTAGTGTCTTAGAGTTAGTTTCTCATTATCTATCGTGCGAAGAAAAGGTGGAACAGAAGGTCCTGTGTTTTGTCGAAAACAATGTTGGTGATTATGTCTTTGAAATACTTAGGTTGTCAGGCAAGTCATCCAGCTTCTCATTGATTTCTATTTTCTTTCTGAACTTCCCATCAATTTTATAAGCCTTTTGATCAGCACTATGATTCTATATTCAAAATACGTTGGAAAAACATTTAGCCCTAGGAATTAATGAAATTAGATACTCATGGTCCCATCAGTTGATTATCCCTGCTTGTAGAATCTCCTCTTTTGAAGTTCCATCAGTAGATTGATTCAGTGTTGTTTATCTCCATTCCATTTTTACCGTCCAATTATTAACAGTTAAACAGTATAAGTGAGGAGGTCTTTTTTTTTTTTTTGCCACTGGTATAAGTGAGGAGTTTAAAAATTGTGTTTCGAGTAAAAGATCCTTCTGATGTTTTTTGTGTGTGTGTGTGTGTGTGTGTGTGTGTGTGTGTGGTAATTTTAACAATGACTTTTCTTGATGAATGAGCAGAGATGAGTGATCCGGTGGTCTGTTCTTGCCTTAGGGTCCTTGACATTCTTTCAACTGCTGAACAAGCTTTCCAACAGAAACTTACTGTTGGCTTGACAACTCTGATTCCAGTCCTTCAGTATGTAGCTGATGTGCCTTATCATTCATGTCAAAGTCCAGTGCTGAAGCTCGTCTCCAATTGCATATGTAACTTTCCAGGAGCAGCAACCACCTCTCAATGTGAAGAAATGGTTACTATCCTAACAAGGATGCTAAGGAGGCATAGTGAAGGCATTATGGGCATGCTTTCAGAGACTTTTTCCATTATCTGCTCAATTCTTGTGAGTTTGATAAAATCCCCAATGCATAATTTTCCAAAACTGGCACCAAGCATCCAGGAAGCATCGAAAGTTGCTATTTTATCTTGTTTGACCAATGTAATAGACCCAAACCAACTCCTGGAAGCTCTCTATTTGCTGAAAGAGGCATATGAATATGGTCATCAAAATAATTACATAGAGGATTCTATAAAGAGAGAGCTGAAGCTTTCCATTCGAGACATATGTGCAAAACATGTTTTGCCTTGGTTAGTGACAGCAGTCAATGAATGGGATGAAGAGGAAGTTGTGTTAGGAGTACTTGAGACTTTCCATTCCATCCTCAACAAGGAGTCAGATGACCACACCAGAGAATTTGCAGAGACCATGGCCACCTTTTCTTGGTTCAGCTTGTCCTTTAAATGCTTAGGCCTATTTCCTACAGAAAGGATGAAATGGAGAGTGTATCTGATGATGAGTTCGCTGGTTGATATGCTTCTAGGAAACGACTGTGGGGAGCCAATTAGGGATGCCTTATGTTATCTCCCATCCGATCCTAATGATATGCTGTTTCTTCTCGGGCAAAATAGTGCTCACAATGTGCAGTTATCTTCTTGTCAGTCTGCTACTTTCACCATATTGTATTGCAGCTCTTTGTTTGACGAAAGGTGCTCTCTCTCTCTTTCTCTCTCTCTCTAACTCACATTACTATCTGTTAATATAGACTCATCTAAATGCACTTTTTTCTACAGATTCGCAGATGATCGGCTAGTCTTAGCATCTCTGGAACAGTATATTCTTGTCAACTACAGCGGTTTGAGTTACTGCTCTACTGATTCAGTGGCGACATTTCAGCTGGTCAACCTTTATGGACTATATAGGGGTATTGCAAAAATGAGCTACCAATTTTCATACAGCGTGGAAGCTGAGAGAATTTTTATTAAGTTAGTAGCAGAAACTGAATGGGACTTGCCTTCTGCACCAATTCACTTAACATCCCTAAAATGGCTGTTCCAGCAAGAGAAAATCAGCAGCTGCCTCTCCTATCAAATCTTGAAATTCTGCAGAATATACATGCCAAGAAATTTTAATGCAGTCATTTGCGGTAAGAATGCCCGGGTGTTAGACGTACAAGCCATTGCCGAGTTGGTGGCAGCAGGAGACACTTATGCTGGAAAGATCTTTATATGCTTATTCGACGAATTAGTAAATGACAAAATCCAAGAGAATGACTTGGCCTCATTGCTCAGTCTCGCTCAAGCTGTTATCGAATTCTCTCCTGATGCAGCTGGCCAATTAAGCTTGAATGGCATTGGCAGAGCAATGCAGATTCTTTACTGTGACTTGAGCAATATTTTCCCCTCAAAGGTACATACTGATGCATTAGCTTTCATTTCCAATTTGTTGGTCTCAGTGAACTCTGAAGCAATCATGGATGATGATGCTTGGCTTGCATTGACTATCAAGGTGCGTACCTCAAACTAATCTTGAATAAATTTTACCGAGAAAGTACAATGAATGCGGTTGCTAATCAAGTTTTTTCTTATAGTTGATGGACCAGTTAATCAGCAGACTTGGTACAGAGAATTTTGCACGTGAAGTGACACTGATACTCGGTATTCTTTGCTTGATTTTGCACCACTCGATGAATGGTGCCCTCAGTGAAGCTGCAAAAGCCATACTGCTTAGTACTTGTATAACTTCAATCATTAGTGACATAATCCAAGAAGCCTGCTCTAATGGACCTGCCTTACTGGATAATGGTGAAGTGACCTCAACTTGTGGGAGAAATCTGATTAGTGTTCTTTTATTGCAGTTTTTCTCTTTTAAAAGGTGAGTGTTATTTGGACTGTACCCGCAGTGATATTATATTAAGTCCCCTATATCAGGATGAACTGATTTTCTTGTTGTCTTAGTGTCTGCACTGTTCTAGTAGGGCTTGAGGAGTGCTCCCCAGTTCCCTTGCTAAGCAGCCGCTGCGACGAACTATGTGTGTTGCTCCACTTTGGATCTCCTCCAATCAAACTTGTTGCTTCATATTGTTTGTTAGAGTTATTTAGAAAAGTGTCGGACCAGAGGCAGGAAAAGCATTCAAATTTAGAATGCATGACGAAGCATGTGAAGTCTGTGGTGGCTGTAATGGAAGGCCTGGTTTTCTACAGCGACAGCAGAGTGGCTATAAACTGTGGTCAGTGTCTTGCTATAATCTATGAGTGGGAAAAGGAAAAGGGAATAGAGAGGAACAAGTGGTGCAGAATGATTGTGGAAGAGCTTGCAATGTCTCTGGCAGTCCCGAGTCTGGGGTCGAAATCTTGCATGAATTACCACAAGGCATCGGTTTATGTAGCTATTGCAGTGCTGAAAGTGCAAGAAGTTGGTGGATGGATAAGTTTGGTGTTTGATGAGACCTGCATTAGTGGAATCCTCAGAAATCTGGGTGGCAGTGACTTGAGCATTGAATTGGTCCTTCTGTTGCGAGAGCTTTATAAGGCCGACTTGCTGAATGAAGAACACACTGCGGGTTTAAACTGGATTCTGCAGGTATGGATGGTATAGGGAATGGGTGTTATAAGTAGTAACCATGTCAGTTTGATTTGTATAATTACTGGTGTTGCAGGGATGCAGAAAGATGATGTACAAGGAGAATATGGTAGTGGATGGTGAAGAAACATGTGGGAGAACGGAGGAGGAAGCAGCAGGAGTGGAAGATGATGATGGCAGTGCAGTAATTACTGACCATCTCATTCGTCTGATGTCAAGCTACTCTTGTTCAAGTTGTGAAAAGGATTGGAGTTGCAGAGGCCCCAAAAGCAATAAGATGTTGTCTGAAGAGATTGAGAAATTTTGCTGCGACATCAACAGCAGGAGTTAAGTAATAATAGTAGTGTAGAGCGAGTATGTTCCATGCAAGAAACAAGGCAGTGAAACAGTTGTTGTATCCTCGAGTCTTTCTTTACTCCTGGGATGGGATGGGATGTTGCTTTCGGCTGGATAAGGAATTAACTTGATAAGCTGATGTGGAGATAATAAATAGGTTTGTCAAGAGAGATGTACAAATGAGTGCGGCTAATTCTAATTGGATTCATTGCTTGCCTGCGTTGTTAGCCAACAAGGGGAAATTGTAGTGTAGGTGCCTGTGCCTCCCACGATAATTTCAGGTTTCTAATATATATATAGGGAAAAGTATCAAATATCCCCGTATGTTTGCACCAAAATCACTATTGTCTCCAAATCAGTTTGTTCTGTATTATAACTCCATATGTTTCAAAAAAATGTATTATTTCCCTTTTCTGTTAAAAACAGACAGAAACTGTTAAATAGTTTCAAAATACCGAAGGCTACATTGATTATTTTGCATAAGTTTGAGGTCAAATTTTAGAAATATTCAA
>JAOYMS010261149.1:0-11867 GCA_025802395.1 Oenothera biennis | reverse complement strand
TTCTGTGGAGCAGCACAACTAACAATTTTAAACTTTAATTAAACCAAATATGGTAAATTATATCATATATAATTGTAATATCACGATTTTTGAATTATTACTCGAGTGCTATATATATGTTATTTTGTAGCCTAATTATAGGACAATTTTTTTGGCCACTAATTATAAGATAAACATGATTAATTTTACGTAAACGGAAATAAATTAGGAGTGTCAGACGAAAATTTGACCGACTAAACCAGAAAAGGGATACTTGGTTCACTAAGCCAGGCGCACTGCACCTTGTTAGAAAACCGAAAAACCCCGCCTCTTTTTTTGTTTTAATATTTTTTCTGCGTTTTACTTTCCTTCTTCAAGAGTTCAATTAATGCACTGTAGTCTCTCCGTAGTCCGTAGATGTGATGGCCGTATGAATCCCCCATTCTTCTTCTTCTTCTCCTTTTCCTTCTCATTCTTCTCCTTTCCCTCATTCTTTTTCTTCCGTTCTTGCTAGCTGGTCTCCCCTGGCTCTGTGGTGTTTGCTGGCGGTTTCTTTTCGTGAGAGCGAAGCAGTGGTTTGTAGAAGACGACGCTGGAAATGGAAGGTGGTGAAGATTTGAGCGAAAAATTGGCCGTTGATAATTTCACTCGTACGGTGTTATCTTGGTCTCTCCATGACATATACGATGAGAATCTCTACAAGTACCAAGTAAGGATGTTCCCCCCGCTTATTCGCTTACGATGTACTGTCATAATCGTTGACCGTTCTAGCTACGTTTCAATTTGTGCAAATTTATGCGCTCCAACTGTGAAATGCGACTTCTAATGCGAGAATTTTTGTAAAAGAGATGCCTTTATCGTTTCCGTTGACAAATTTCTTGTATTGACGGTATCCGGTCGGTGCTTGTTTAGATAGATGCATTATGCATAATTGGCTGCGATTGTGATATCAATTTTTTTGTGTTAGAAACTCTCTTTTTGGCTTCCAAGTAGTCTTCCTTAACTATAAGCATATAAAGATTATGTAAATTAGAGTTAAAACCTCTGTTTTTCTGAATAGCAATGGTTGAACTTGAGTCGGTTGCAAAAGTGCTTTACTATTGAAGATAGATTACTCTGTTCAAGTTTGTTCAAGTTTGGCTGAGCTATTCTTTTACAGGTGGAGAAGATCCCAGATAGATTCGATTCAGTCAGCCATTATCTTGGGTCCTTTGTGTACCCTTTGTTGGAAGAAACAAGACAATCAATATGTTCCGCCATGGAGGATATTGGCAATTTACCTTATGCTGAAGTTACTGATGTCCGTGAGACCAAGCCTAAGGGAGAAGGCTACTATCATGTTAGGGTTGACCATTGGAGAAACAGGTTTCATGATCGTGGCAAAGAGCCGTACAGCACTTCGCCCGGAGATCTTCTAATACTGGTTGATGCGAAGCCTGAAACTGTTTCTGATCTACAAAGGATAGGATTTTCATGGAGATTTGCATCTGTTTCTAGAATGACATATGGTGATTATGGCTGTGACAATGGAGACTTAACAACCACTTCGCTGAGCTTCAAAGTTATCGTGACGAAAGGAACAGAAGTGGCAAAGGGGATGCACAAGCAGATGTTTGCAATTTTCGTAGAGAACTTGACCACAGAAAAAAGAATATGGAACGCATTGCACATGTCAAAGAACTGGAACATTTTGGAGAAACTTCTATCCCCGGATTCTATGGTGAGATTTATATTTTTGCACTTAATAGGCCTTCCTTTTTCTTTTCATACTGCAGCTATAATGCTTTTTTTCTAAATATACAACTATTTTTCTTGTTGATTAATGATTGGAAGTACCTCAATCCATGTACTGATGACAAGGGTCTTTGTGTTCAGTGGAACAGTTACGAAAACGTGGTTGATCAACAGTTTCAAGGATCAGCACCTGCGTTTGCTTGTATTTCTTGATTTCTATGAGCAATCAGTTTACTAATGATATTGATCATGGAAAGTCGTAATGTTGAAAGATAATAAATTCAATAGGTGGATTTTCCATAAGAATTTTGTCTCAGTAAGCTATTCATAGGTTGCACAAATATTGGTATAGGCTAAGATTAGATTCCTGTTCATTCCAATGATTGAATTCTTTTGTGGATTTGATGGTAACTCGTTATTGACACATCTTCATAGTTCATATGGATATGCCGACCTGCATTTTCTTATATATGTATTATTTGTTGTATGGCAGGGTGACAAAGGCTCTAATCACTGCTTAGTTTCGATGGTCAATGCCAGGCTAGAGAATCTCAGTCTCAGTCAGAATCTATATGAGGATCTTGATGAATCTCAAGTGAAAGCAGTCAGGGCCTGTCTTTTGAAAACCCAAAATCAACATGAGTCGATGGTGGAACTTATATGGGGTCCTCCTGGAACAGGGAAGACTAAAACTACTAGTAGATTGCTGTTTCGTCTTTTGAAGATGAATCGGAGGTGCCTCATTTGTGCGCCAACAAATGTTGCAGTCAGGGAAGTGGCTTCCCGTGTTCTTCAGCTTCTTAGATGCTATTCGTCTGAAAATTATGTAGAGGACGCTCCATTATGTGGTTTTGGAGATATTCTTCTCTATGGGAGCAGGGAACGGCTTAACGTTGATGATTCAGATTTGGAAAATATATATCTGGATTACCGTGTCGAAAAGCTAGCAGAATGCCTTGCACCGCTTACTGGATGGCAGCACCGCATTACTTCCATGATTGATTTTCTCAATGATGCTGTGTCTCAGTACCAGTTATTTGTAGAAAATGAGTCCAGAAGAAATGATTCTGAGAGTGATGATAATGCTGGCCTGAGTGTTGAGAAATCTTTCCTTGAGTTTGTTAGACAGCAGTTTAAGTCTATTATGGTGCCCCTACTGAGTTGCCTCTCTGATCTATCTACTCATATTTCCAAAAGTTATCTTTTGGAATCTTATCTCGGCAAGATCATAACGGTTCTCAACCTCTTGAAAACATTTGGTGCTGCTTTACACGGAGATAATTTGTCTTCTCTCGATGTGGAAGAGGCATTTTCATGCAAAGCATTGAAGACTTTGCTTGCTCCGTTACAGTCACTGCACTTGAAGCGACGTGAATGTCTTACTGCTTTAGTCTCAGTTCGTGACTCTCTCAGGAAAGTAAACCTTCCGAACAAATTGTCTGAGCATTCGTTAAAAGAATTCTGCTTGCAGACAGCTTCATTGATCTTTTGCACTGCTTCGAGTGCATTCAAGCTGCATTATGTGGATATGCAACCGATAGATGTGTTAGTAATAGATGAAGCTGCCCAGTTAAGAGAGTGCGAGTCAGTAATTCCACTTCAGTTACCTCAAATCAGTCACATTATCCTTGTGGGAGACGAGCGTCAATTACCAGCAATGGTTCAGAGCAAGGTCAGTAATTGATTGATGTGCGAAACTAGGGAAGTATTGCTGTTCCCGTTAATAACTACTGTTTATAAGTTTACAATATATATTGCTTGTTGTATTAATTGCACAGGTCTGTGAAGAGGCTGGTTTTGGCAGAAGTTTATTTCAAAGGTTGAGTTCATTGGGTCATTTCAAGCATTTACTCAATACACAATACAGAATGCATCCATCGATAAGTCTCTTCCCAAATAGGACATTTTATGCTGGCCAAATATACGATGCGCTGAATGTCAAGAGGAAAAGTTACTTGAGAAGTTACTTGCCTTTCCCTATGTTTGGTCCATATTCATTTCTAAATATATCCGACGGAAGAGAAGAACGCGAAGGTGGTGGAACAAGCTGGAGAAATCTTGCTGAAGTTGCTGTTGTTTTACAGATCTTGAAGAATCTTCACAAAGGTATGCAGTATTTGGACACCGTTGCATCATTTTCAGAGGAATTTCTTTTTTGTTTCTACTTCTCTCTTTAACTTGATACCTCAGCCTGGTAATATATTATCTTAGATTAGTTTTATGCTTATGATCCATCTTTGTATTCAAATTTCATATCTTATGGGTTCATTATGTACTGATCAAAAGATTGTTACCTCGTAGAACTTTTCAGCTTCATATAATAATTAATATTTTGGATATTCTTCTTTGTTGCCTGCAGCATGGACTGTGTCAGGGAAGGAGCTGAGCATTGGTGTAATATCACCATATGCAGGTCAGGTTGGAGCAATTCGTTCAAGGCTCCCACAAAAATATCAAACTGAAGATGGCTTTGTGGTTAAGGTGCAGACTGTGGATGGTTTCCAGGGGGGAGAAATGGACATCATAATAATTTCTTCAGTTAGGTCAAATCCACGGGGATCCATCGGGTTCTTATCAAATCCTAACCGCATTAATGTTGCTCTTACCCGGGCTAGGTAGGTACTCTTGTAATTACCATGGTTTGTCAATGGCTTTATCCATATGCAAAAGAATGCTAAGCTTCTGATGCCTTGACACAGGTATTGTATGTGGATTTTGGGGAACGCTAAGACGTTACTAGGGAGCAATTCGGTTTGGAGATCACTCGTGCATGATGCCAGGGATCGCCAATGTTTATTCAACGCACATGATGACGAAGA
This sequence comes from Oenothera biennis, assembly GCA_025802395.1. NCBI lineage: Eukaryota > Viridiplantae > Streptophyta > Magnoliopsida > Myrtales > Onagraceae > Oenothera > Oenothera biennis. The sequence continues at coordinate 7,335 of JAOYMS010261149.1, read as the reverse complement.
TATTGGTAAAGCCATATTCGAAGTTAAAAAAGAATATGATCAGCTTGAAGATTTGCTTAACGGAAGCAGTTCACTCTTCCGAAATGTCAGATGGAAGGTACAATAGTCTTTAATACCTTTTTATTTTGTAAATTATGGCTTTTTTTTACTTTAATATGTGGATGATATATGTTTCAGGTGATTTTCAGTGATAACTTCCGTAAGGCTTTTGGGAAGCTGACTTCTAGACGAGTTAAGCTGTCCATAATGAATATGCTCCTGAGAGTTTCTTGCGGCTGGAGACCGAAGAGAATAAATGTGGATGTAACCTGTGAAAGTTCTGGCCAAATTGTGAAACAGTTCAAGGTTGAAGACCTCTTTGTGTTATGTACAATTGACATCGAGAAGGAACTGAACTATGTTCAAGTCCTGAAGGTTTGGGATGTGCTACCACAAGATGAAATTGACAAACTGGTTAAACGTCTAGATTCAATATATAACTCATTCAGTGATGAGTATATTAGCCGTTGCAAGGAGAAATCTCTTGAGGGGTATGCAACTTTAAGATGAAATCTGTTCTCTACTTTATTCAGTAAGTTACTTAGATACTGTAAACTGAATTTGTTTGATTTTCTTTTCTCTCAGGGATCTTGAAGTTCCGAAGGCCTGGGATGCTCGTTTTGATTTTAACCGTCCCAGAAAATTAAATGAAAATAGCAATGATAATGACCAGAGAAATGGCACTGCTGATGGCACATCTTATGCAGAAAACACAAAAGTGAGTGATAGTTTGCTGCTTATGAAGTTCTACTCCTTATCAACGGGGACTGTGAACCATTTGTTATCAGATCACGAGGGCAAAGAAATGGAACTCCCATTTGAAGTAACTTCGGAGCAAGAGGAGATAATCAAGTTCCCGAGGAGTTCCTTCATTCTTGGAAGATCTGGTACGGGGAAAACTACGATTTTGACCACAAAATTGTTTAAGAAGGAGCAGCAGTTCCATATTGCTAGAAATGGATCTGACTTGCTTAGTCAACCTACTGGAGGTATTCAAAGAAGGGAAGATGTTGATAAATTCTATGAAGATTCGAACGGTCCAGCGCTGAAACAGCTTTTCGTTACAGTCAGTTCCAAACTCTGTTTTGCAGTCAAACAACAAGTTTCCCAATTGAAAAGGTGAGCCTTCCCAAGAGTTTTATATTATATTTATGTATATATTGTAGGGTAGCTATATCGCCTATTTGTAAGGTGATTTTTCTTATTTTCTTTTTCCTATGTACATATATGTTCCTTTAATTCTAGTAATACTGTCCATGACTGTTAGTTTCTTTTTCATTTTAGGCCAATGTAAACTTTTTACAAGAAACTCTGTTTTTATATTGAAGATGAGTGCATTCATTCTGTAAGTTTAGATGCTTTCTGATCCGTTGCAATATGTCAAATCTGCTTCTAATACATGCTTTTTGTTTCCGTTCTATGCAGTTTTGTTTGTGGTGGAAAAGTTTCTGCAGAGAACTATTCAGCTGATGTTGAGTTTATTGGGTGCACAGACCAATTCAAGGATATCCCGGATTCATTTGTTGGTGTGTCCAGTAATTTATATCCTCTGGTTGTCACTTTTCAAAAGTTCCTCATGATGCTTGATGGTACTGTCGGCGTTACATATTTTGAAAGGTTCTCTGAGTTAAGGGATATTTGCCAAGGAAAATCAGCAAGTGCAAAATCACTGGCATTGCAGAGTTTTGTAAGAGCAAAAGAGGTCAACTATGACAAATTTTATAAAGCTTACTGGCCTCACTTCAATGAAAAGCTCACTAAGAAGCTTGACCCGTCAAGAGTCTTTACTGAGATTATATCTCATATTAAAGGCGGAATTCAAGTAGGGGAAGTTTGTGGGGGGAGACTTAGTAGGATTGAGTATGTTGCACTTGCAGAAGGTCGTAGCTCGACATTGACAATGGAGGAAAGAGAGAAAGTGTACGGCATTTTCCAAGACTATGAACAAAGGAAGGCAGTGAATGGTGAATTTGATTTGTCTGATCTTGTGAATGACCTCCATAGTCGTCTCCAATCTGAAAAGTTCTGCGGTGATGCTATCGATTTCGTTTATATTGATGAAGTGCAGGATCTTACAATGAGACAGATTGCTCTATTCAAGTATATATGTAAGAATGTTGATGATGGCTATGTTTTTGCTGGCGATACTGCACAGACAATTGCAAGGGGTATAGATTTTAGATTTGAAGACATACGTTGTTTGTTCTACAATGAGTTTTTGCAAGAATTTGATTATTTCCGGGAAAAAGGGAGACTGTCAAAACTTTTCTGCTTGTCACAAAACTTCCGCACACATGCTGGTGTACTCAAGTTGGCGCAGAGCATTGTTAACCTTCTCTCCCATTTTTTCCCCTCATTAGTTGATGCCTTAAGCCCGGAGACTAGCCTCATATGTGGTGAAGCACCTATTTTTCTTGAATCAGGAAATGACGAGAATGCGATTGTATCTATTTTTGGCAACAGCAGTATCATGAGCGGGAACGTTGTTGGTTTTGGGGCAGAGCAAGTTATTCTGGTGCGGGATGAGTGTGCTCGAGATGAAGTCTTGAACCTTGTTGGAACGCAAGCATTGGTTCTAACAATTGTGGAATGTAAAGGCTTGGAATTCCAGGTTTACTTTCTTCCTCAGCTATATTTTTATCATAGTATAATGTCATGCAGTACATCTCTGATTCTGCTAGCTCATAACAGTGGTTTTCCTTTAAAGAATTCTCGAGGTCACTCTATTATGATTCATATGATGATTGTTTATTCCTCTTTAATATCAGTTGGTGCTGATGAATAATCATTTTATTCCTGTTGTTGTTTGCAGGATGTTTTGCTCTACAATTTCTTTGGCACATCACCTCTGAGAAATCAATGGAGGGTCATCTATGAGTATATGAATAAACAAGATTTGCTTGATGACAACGTTCCTGAAGCCTATCCACACTTTGACCTGGCAAAACATAATATCATGTGCTCTGAATTGAAGCAACTATATGTGGCAATCACACGGACGAGGCAGAGATTGTGGATATGTGAGAACATGGAAGGATTCTCAAAGCCTATGTTTGATTATTGGAAGAAGTTATGCCTCATCCAAGTCAGGAAACTAGACAGCTACCTTGCAGAAGCAATGAAAGTTGCCAGTACTCCAGAAGAGTGGAAAATGCAAGGCCATAAGGTACTCTCTTGTGCAACCTCTTTTGGCCATTAGTGGCTTACAGATCAAATCAAATACTTTTTAACAATTGATTTCTTCTTGTTTTCAATTTTCAGCTATTAAGAGAAGCAAACTATGAGATGGCAACAATGTGTTTCGAAAGAGCTGGGTATGCTTATGGGGAGCAATTGGCGAAGGCGTTAGGTCTAAATGCTGCTGCAGATCAAATGCATGTTTCAAATCATGATGAAGCATGTCTGTTTCGTAGGCAAGCTGCAGAGATTTTCGAATCTATTGGCGTGTCCGAACCTGCTGCCAAATGTTTTTACACGCTGGGAGACTATGAAAGGGCAGGTACAATATTTGAGTCGATTGGCATGTCTGAAGCTGCAGCTGAATGCTTTTACCGTGTGAAACAGTACGAAAGAGCAGGTAAAATGAAAGTTTTCTTCACTATTATTGTACGTAACTATTTGATTCAATTGGAAAACGTTCTTTCTCGGTTTAATATGTGGTTTGTGTTACCTAAATTCTGTTCCTCTCATTATATCTGAATAGTCAACCTAGCCTCCATATTTTACCCATAGACAGCGGTCTAAATTTATGAGTTGCAACTTTTTCCTTGTTTTGGTGAATATCATAGTGCCATCATTGTTGTTTTGGTAATAATATGTTGATTGCTAATTTATGCATCTGCAGGTACAATTTATATGGAAGAATGTGGTGTTTCTGCTTTGAAAAGAGCCGGAGAATGTTTTATTCTGGCAGGGAGCTACGATCAAGCAGCAGAGGTCTACGCGAAGGGTCAATTTTTCTCAGAGTGTCTGTCTGTATGTGCCAAAGGAAAACTCTTTGAACAGGGCTTGCAGTATATTGAATGTTGGAAAGTGCAAAAACATAAGTATGGACAGAAAAATTCCTTTTTGGATATAAACAAGATTGAACAGGAATACCTAGAGAGTTGTGCACGCCACTATCATGAGGATGGGGACCACGCTACCATGATGAAGTTCGTAAAGGCCATTAGCTCGGTTGATGCAACACGAAACTTCTTGAAGCGCTTGGGATGCCTAGATGAACTTCTCTCAATGGAGGAAGAGTTGGGCAACTTTGTGGAGGCGGCAGATGTAGCAAAGATGAAAGGTGATATCCTTACCGAGTCTTACATGTTCGGCAAAGGTGGAATGTACAAAGATGCAGCAATGTCCATCCTTTGGTATGTACTGTTTAATTCTGTTTGGGGAGGTGGGTGCAGAGGATGGCCTCTTAAACACTTCAAACGAAAGGAGGAATTGCTGGCAAAAGCACAATCATATGCGATGCTCGTGGCTGAACAATCCTTCAGCCAATATGTTGCAACCGAATCAGCCATTCTGCTTGGAAGTGCTAGCAGGTTGAGCCAAGTGCAAGATCTGTTGCATGCTTCCCAGGAAAACAGGAGTCTAAGGGGTGAAATATTGTGCAGTTGGAGACTTTTGGATATGCATCTCAGTACAGATTCGGCAAAGTTTTACGTTGAAGACTCTTTGGTTTATGATTTGGCGGAGTTCAGTGAAGAAATGATTTCGGAAAACAAGGTCTTTGCAGAAACGCTACTCCACTCTTGGGCCCTCTGGAGAGACAAGATCGGTCTTGTTATTCAGAATCTTGCGTGTCTGGAGACGAACGAACACAGCTCCTATGCAGACTTCTGCCTCAGTTACTTGGGTGTTTTGAAGCACTACAATACCAATTCCGAACCAGTCTATTCCGTGCTGTGTCCTGATGCTGACTGGGTAAGGGCTGTAGGGAGCGAAACAGATGGGGGTGAAATATTGTGGAAGGCCGACCAACTTGTTTCTGCAGCTCAAAAGTATTGGGGATCAGAACTGATTAAGGTAGGCATGAAAGTGTTGCAGATTCTTAATGCCATTGACAGTAGTCTCCGTACTGCCAAATATGACTTCTGTCAAGGCAAGCTTCTCATTCAAATCTTTGAGGTTTCGACTTTCCTTTTGGAGTCCGAGTTCCTGACAATTCCATGGAATGAAAAGAGTAGGCTAATGAATACGATTGATGTGTTATCCATGCGCTACTTTGAGTTTATGTTTCCTCCAGACTGGAGGAAATCCCTTAAAGCTGATATGATTCGTCTAAGAGGTAGCCATGTTTCCAATCCTGCACTCAAGGAAGCAATGAATCTACTCCTTGTTACAAAGTCAAAACCATCTTATGGATCGGTTGGGCAATTGACCTGGATGATTCTTGGCTCTAGAGAGCTTCTAGACAAGGAATCTTATCCAAACATCTTAAAATGCTTCGAAGCATATCCCCACTGGAAGGTAGTGATTCAGTGCCTATATAGCATGTGTTTTCCTCAAGATAGCAGTTGCATTCATGTGCAACAGTTAGTACTGATTAGAAAGTTCAACGAAGCACTGAAAGAAACTTTCTCTGTAAACTGGAGAGTCACACATGACTACATATCACCCGTTTGCTTCCTATATCTTCTCGAACGCCTCTTGGTTCTAACATGCTTCAGTTCTTGCGAGTGCGTATTTGCTGCAAAGTCGGGCTTCCTCGAATGGTTGGTCAACTCCCATCATCACCATGAAGTTGCAATACTTGCAGGCGCAAAAGAAGCCTTGGACCCTGTTCTTGAGTTTATACCTTATGCGGTTAGGCAGCTTCTGTACAACCCGAGAGACACGATGGATTGGATAGTGAAGTCGGGTATAAAGGATTCCGAGTATTATCATAATCTCCTGGTGTTGAAACTCTTTCTGTTATCTTGCCTGCTGTCCTTGAATTTCCCTAACAGCTGGGAACTATTAGCTGATCTGATGGCCACACAGTGGATCTGTGACAAACTGCCTCGCTCTTTTATTAAGATCCTCAAGAAAGGAATACGCAACCGACCAAAGGGTAACCTAAAGTTCTACGCCGAAGCTTTCAGAGAGGTAAACGATCCTCTGGTGATTGTACTCACAAATAGTGAAGCTAGTTGTGAAGCTAGCCCAGCAATCTGGGGTGAGGATGCCATTTTTCTGGATATGAGTAAACATGATGTGAAATTAATGCAAAACCTTTTTGCCGACAAAGTTAGAGTCTGCAGAAGACATCGTCAGTCAGTGGTTCGTGATCGTAATGGCAACAACAGCAGTACTAGTAATGTTAGGGAAAGTTGTTCAACTGCAGAGAGTTTCTGTGTGGTTCCATTATCACTGCCTTCTTGTTCAGCCCCAAATGAGGAGGACTCGAGCGATGAAGTGAAGACAGTAATGAAGCTGTGGAGGATCTTGGATACTTTGAACGTAGAAGATCTTCAAGTCGAAGAACGAACGAAAATTAAGGTAAACCATTAATTTTAAAGACTTTAAAACTGCTCTATATATAAACTTCCCATATAATAAATAATCTGATGATTATGATTATGAAGGAGGATCTGGGCCGATGTTTATCTGCCTTTAATATTGCCCTCAATGAGTGCATCTGGGAGGCGAAAGGTAGATTCTTTGATGGAGAAGGCACTATCTCTGACAAACAAAGACATGATCTAGCAGAGACGATCGATGATTTCAAACGACTTTCTTCTGCATTGGATTTAGATATCAGGTTGGTTTCCTTTTTAGTCTTATGGGTTATGATATGTTTTTTCACCTTTTTTGAATGATTAGAGCTTTCTTAATCACTAAGTGGACACTGTTATGTTAGGCAACCAAACAACTCAACTACTACTGTAAAGGAGATAGTACAGAGGCTGCTATTCAGGCGAGCCACAGCCGAGCCTCTCCTGTATCAGATATTTGCTACTAATGAGATTGAGATGGTGGGTCCTGAGACAAAGAAAGGCACGCAAAATGGGTCGAGCTCGTCATCCGTGGCATCGGCACCAACCAATAGGAATGGCAAGTCCAAAGGGAAGAATAAGAGCAAGAAGAAGAAAGGTGGTGGTAGGAAGAAGTAACTAGTAGAAGTGGGAATTGCTATGGATTTGCTCTTTCTGTAGTGAGGATTGATAACTGTTGTGCTAAACTTTACAGATTTCAAGAATGCTAACATGGTAAATGTAGAAAGATTATAGCTCCAATGTTTGGAAATAAGTGAATGAATGTGAAAGATGAGGAAAATTGCCTTTTATAGTTGCTTGAGAATCAGGTAGACTACAGTTA
>JAOYMS010260041.1:0-12008 GCA_025802395.1 Oenothera biennis | reverse complement strand
GCTACATTGTGATGAATATTGAGGATTATCTGGTGCACACAAGTAGGGATGTCACATTCAGAGAATATATTTTTCCTCTCTCTAACCAAAGGAGGCTTGGCAACTCTGTTGCCATATATTCCTATTGATATGCCCATTCATTATAAGTTGGGTGACACTTTGGAATCATCTTTAACTCATCCTCTTCATCCTACCAAGGCTCCTCTTCATGAATCAACTACTGTTCCACCACATACTGCAAATGCCAACGTTGGTTCTGCAACACATGCTCAGGAACGTGCTTTAGGCACTGCTTCCCCAAATGCTCAGACACGTGCTTCCACCAATGCTAAGACTGCATTCACTTCTTCACATGCCCTGACACTTGCTTCTACGAATACTCAAGCATGTGCACCTAGAAGAAGTGCACGTCCCCATCAGCCTTCCAACTGGGTAAAAAACTATGTGATGACTGGAGCCAAGTCAAATGCTGTTTTTCGGCTTGAGAAATTCCTCTCTTATGAGAATCTCTCCTCTTCTTTTCAGTGCTATTTAGCCACCTCTGCAAAAAGAATAAGGGAACCACACACTTATAAGGAAGTAGTGTTGGATCCAAAGTGGGTATTGGCCAAGAAAGAAGAAATCAAAGTCCTTCAAGACAACAACACATGGACCATAGTTGATCTTCCTGCAAAACATCCATTGGTTGTAAATGGGTTTTTTGTGTTAAATACAAATCTGATGGGAGCATTGAATGATACAAGGCAAGATTGGTTGCAAAAGGATTCACACAAGTGGAGGGAACAAATTTTACAGATACATTCTCTCCTGTTGTAATAATGACTATTGTAAGGTTCTCTTAGCTATTGCTGCTGCAAATTCTTGGGATTTGTTTCTCACATGGATGTGAATGTTTTTCTTTAGAGAGATTTGTTTGAAGAAGTGTACATGGATTTCCCACCAGGATTTGACTCAGAGCATCATCAGCAAGCCTCATCAGCAAGTTTTAGGAAAGTCTGCAGATTAAAAAAATCTCTTTATGAGTTGAAGCAAGCGTCAAAGCAATGATATATCAAGCTTACCCAAACACTGAGTGCATCCGGTTACACTCAAAGTCATGCAGATTACTCTCTTTTCAGCAAAGTCCAGGGACAAAATTAAGTGTTTTTCTTTTTGATCTATGTCGATGATTTACTTATCACTGGATCAAGTCCTATTATGATTTCTCAATTAAAGAGCACTCTTTAGAAACATTTTAAACTCAAAGACTTTGAATCTTTGAGATATTTTCTGGGTTTGGAAATTGCAAAATCTAAATTTGGTCTAGTGATCAATCAAAGAAAATATGCAATTGATTTGATCACAGAAGCAAGTCTTGAAGCTGCAAAGCCATCACATACTCCAATGGAACAAAACTTGAAGCTCACCACATATGATTATGACAGAGCCATTGCAGCTAAGGAATGAGCAGAGTCAACTAATCCCTCTGATGAGTTACTGAAAGATGAGAAACTTTACATAAGGTTGGTTGGGAAATTGCTTTACCTCACCATGACTAGGCTTGATATTCTCTATGTTGTTCAGAGATTAAGTCAGTTTGTTCATGCTCCGAAGAAATCTCATATGGATGTTGCTCTGAGATTGATCAGGTACATAAAAGGTAACCCAGGTGTTGGAACGTAAAGTCTGGTTCCTGCTCTCGAATGGGTCTCCTGGTGATCACGAACGGGTTCCCTGTGCATCGGGGTTTGGATTGAGGCGGATCCTGCAGGAGGGGAGATACGGTGGGTTGGTTCCCGTAATCCCTCTCCAACGCTCAAGTTAATAGGGTGGCTATGATAAGAATAATGTAATCAAGAGGTCAGGATTATGAGTGTATTTATAGGGGAGAGATTACCATAGCCCTAGCTTGAAGGAGTAAGTCGGCGCCGATATCTTCGCCGCATATCTCGGCAGATATCTTATGCCAGCGCGTAAAACCCTAGTTAACCGTCTCTGGGCCTTTTTCGGGCCGAGGTTTTGCCCCAAGCGCCGTGAGGCTTCAAGTCAACGTATTTGGGCATGTATCAGGCCGGGGCCTTGCCCTAGTGGGGCTTGGGTTACTCCACGGGTCGTGTTTGAGCCTTGGGTTCTGGGTCGGGGCGAATTGGCCACGCCGGCCCCATCACTTGCCCCCGAGATTCGGCGTTGACCTTGCGGCGACGGCGGATCGAGCTTCGTAGGGGTCTTAGTTCCAAGGGCTCTTATGTATAGTTGGTGTATCATGTCTTTCTATTGGTTAGTTTTGCCGGCTGTTGAATCCCCTCTGTCGGCCTTAACGTTGATTTATCTGGGCTGGAGGGTGACAGAATAAACCATTATTTTGTTTTGAGCGTATGGCGTTGTCGTTGACTGCATAAGTTGACTCCGAGATGCGCTTCGCGTTGTTGTGGTCGACTAGGGTGCCGACTCTTTAGACGAGCTTCGTATTGTCCTTTACGAATGATTCTCCCGCTATCTGTTTTTTTGAAATTTCAGTCTTATCCATTGGGCACGTGTGATGACCTCACGCGGCACGTGCGTGTCAGGGAAGTCATAAGTCGGATGTATGGGACGGTTTGCCTTCTCGATGGTGGCTGCTCGTCTGATGGCTGCCACATGTTCTCCACTATCGCGATCTTAGCGGTCCGGATTCGTAGTCGTTTGAAATGTCGCGCCGCTTTTCTCCCTTTAAATGCTTCATCAGTTGCTTCTAATATACACTTCCTCAATTTCTGAAACCCTAAAACGCGATCCTGCCCTTTGAGCTCCCTTTGTCTCCTTTTAGAGCTTCTCGTTTCCAGTAGCAGCAGCACCCGGAAGGAGTTATGGAAGGTATGGATCGTGCCCCTCCTTTTCCTCATTATTATACTCTTAAAACAAATCAGACCCAGACTTTCGATTTCGCTCTGGGCGTTATGGAGTCTGAGCGATCTAGAGAAGCCGCGATATACTGGACGGAGGTATCTAGGCTCGTCCCAACCTCTTGAAGACGAGGTGGCGTTCTATCTTGAGTTTGCTCGCGCTGTCATGAGGTACCCTCTCCCCTCTTCGTTCAAGGAGGTTTGTGAATGGTTTGAGATTCACCCGTTAATGTTGACGGCTAACGCCTATCGGTTCTTCGCTGGCTTTCGTGTTCTGTGTCGGAAGAAGGAATGGACTTGGACGCTGGATCTGTTCCGGGTCTTCTTCCAACTGCAGATGAATAAGGAGGATTTTTGGCTGTTCAAGTCCCGTTTTCCTAAAACGGATGATGGGGGAAAACCTTTGAAGTGGCCGGCGCGTGTCAAACTTATTGAGGCCGGCGATGATAGCAGCGGCTGGCGGCGGAAACGGTGGTGCATCAAGAATAACTTTGTCAACTGGGAGGTGTATCAAAAGGGGTACCAGAAGGAGGATGGGTTTTCTTCAGATCCGTCCCCTAACCTGGGCAGCTTAGGCTCTAGTGGGTTGCATTCACGAGGAGATGTGTGTCGGCACTTGGGTTCCCCTCGACGTCGATGTCCTTACTGAGGCCGAGCTGCGAGACGCCAAATTGAGTCGACAGCCTGATCCGAGTCGCCATCCTCTTATTAATTGGGTACTTATTCTATCTTTTCTTCTAGTGATTCTCTTGTCTTTTATTTGCAGACATTTTCCTCGCCCAACTGATGATACTCTCGGCGCAGGCGAAGGCTGGATTGGCTCCTGCAGACCAGCCGACGCATACACTGTTGGAGGAGGTCCAGAAGGTGATCGATGCCCCGAAGGTGTCGAAGAAACGGGCGAGAAGTGAGAAGAAGGCTATGGAGCCTAAGAAAGTGGGTGAGACTTCTCGTTGATCCAAGAGGGCGAGGATTGTTGATGCCCCGATTGCGCCGGCTTCTGTGCCGGCACCTGCTGAGGGCCGACCCGGGGTAGCCGGCGCCTGCTGAGGGCCGACCCGGGGTAGCCGGCTTGGAATATAGTGAAGAGACGGAGTCTGAATTGGGACGGCTCTAGGGTCGAGCTTCTCGAAGCCCTAGAGTTCAGCCTCCTCAACAAGTTATTTCGTCTGGTGACTCTGAATCTGAGGAATCCTCCCCTTCAGCTACTGAAAGATCTTCTCCTCCTCCTGCGGAGGTTGTTATTCCGGTTCCCCCCGCGGGTACTTCTGCTCCCCTGGCCCCGATCGAGGTTCTGACGCCTCCCGGCGAAGCACAGGCCTCTTCGCCTCCAACCGATGGGTCGGAGCCTTCACTGAGTGAGGTTGTCCGGGCGTCGCCAATGATGGCGATGTGGTCCCCCGAGCAGGAGGAAGAGGCCGAGACGGGCGTGGATGAGCCCATCAAGGAAACAGAGTTGCCAGCTGGGTCGGGTAAATAACTTTTTTTACGTTTTGATTATATTGGGAGAAGTGAGTTTACCCTTGGGCATAATTTTTCTTGTTGTGTGTAGATTCTGGTCGAGGCGAGACGCCTCTGGAGCCGGCACCAGTGATCGATCCGGACTTGCCGTCAGCGTCGTCTGGGGGCGGTGGTTCATCATTCGCGGCTTTCCGTTTGGAAAGTATTGGGCAGTGGAAGATGGAGCCGGCGTACCATTGGTCTGGGGTAATTACGTTGGGGGGCGTGCCCATTAAGTCGAGCATTCTTTGGATGACCCCGACGTTGCTCTCCATTTATACAATGCCGCTGTTCCACCTCCGGATCGCGTTGAAGTGGATTTGGATACCCAGTCCATTACATCGTTCGTCCGTCAGACTCTTCACGAGGATGCGAAGGTATGTGGGCGCTTTTATGTTTATTATTAATTAGGTCGTGACGTGCTTACTGACCTGTTTTATCTTTGGTTGATAGGGTGTTGCAAACCGTATCAACATGGCGCACCTCGTGATCTCGCTGAATGCTGAGGCGCAACGGTTGCATTGGGACTTAAGAGCCGCCGAGAGGGAGGCCGGTCAACTCAAGGCCGAAGTCGATCGGCTCAAGGCCGAGGATAAATCCGCTCTAACTTCCAAAGTGGTGGAGCTGTCCACCAAGGTGACGTTTTTGGAGGCCGGCTTCAAAAGCAAGGACGATGAGCTGAAGCTGTCGGAGGCAAAGCGGTCGGAGCTGCGGGCCAAGGTTGAGGCTTTGGAGAAACAAGTTGCCGCCAAGGAGACAGAGGTGGAATTGTGCTCCAATGCACAAAAGTATGCGGAGAGCGAGTTGGCGTCTGCCCAAGCTCGACTGAAAGAGTTGGCCGCTTCGTTGGCCGAGCAGAAGAGGTCGGCTGAGGTTACGCTGGCAGCCGAGGTAGCTCGTCGGGAGGCCGTCGAGAATGAGGCAAAGAGGAGCGCCGATCTAGCGGCGCAGGAGCTTGATCGGTTAAAAGCCGTCCATGCTGCCGATCTTGAGGCCCAAGTGGAGGCTGCGGCGGCTGCTGCACGGATGAAGGAAATCGCCTATTATAAGTGCAGCGCCGCCTTTATGGATGATGCTATGACCTTATTTGATGGCGCCATTACTAAGACAGCCGTCAAGACCCTAGAACGGGTGCTGGAGTTGCAGCCGGATTTCCCTTATTCTGAGGTGCAATTCTTTGCAGCCAGTATGACGTTGAAGGAAGCTATGGCTGCGGCGGCCTTGGAGGAAGAGCGGGCGACATCTTCTGCGGCAGTAGTGCCGTCGGCTAAGGAGGTGCCGTCTCGTCCGGAGGCATCTCCTGTTTTGGCCTCTGTTGCCGCTATGTCGACTCTCGAAGCCGCGTCGTCCCAGGTCCAAGTGACTCCTCCTGAGACGGATAAATCTATGCCTGCCTTGGCTAATCCGGTGCAACCTTGACTGTATTATATATAAATATGTATTCGGATTCACCTTTTAATATAATGAAGGTTTTTGTTTTTATCATTGATGAATTTTCTTAGGGGAATTCCTTTCATCCTTAGATGTTAGGTGTTTTTTTATTTTGATGTTGGTTCATCCCTTATCTGCAAATAAAGGAGGTCGAACAAGCTTATTTGTCAAATTAGAGGCATACATGTGCAGTGGCAGTCTAATTCGTATAAGTGTCGCCTTTACCAACTTTGATTTATTGCCTAAGTCTTTTTGAGAATCAAATTCAATGCATCTTTTATTGATTGATGTCTAACTGCATTACAGCATAGAAACACCGACGCGTCCGTCAGGTTACAAGGTCACTTAGACTACATGTAAAATTTATTTAAATGCTCTCCATTGAATGTCTTTGGCAGCTCCCTTTCGTCAGCGTCTTTTAGCTTGTAAGCATTGGAAAATGGTATATCTATGATTTGATATGGTCCTTCCCAGCCAGGGGCTAGCTTTCCTCTCGCCTGATTGACGATGAATTCATTCCGGCGCAAGACCCATTCGCCGACATGGAATTGGCGTCGACGCACCTTCAGTTTGAAGCAGTTTCATGTTTCATCCGGCCTTGTACGAGTTCCGACGCCAGTCGCTTTTCGTCGGCAAGATCTAGGTCGGCGCGCCTTTCCAAGTCGTTCTACTGCTAAGAATAGGTCTCGATCCGATAGGAGATGGACGCTATCTCATTTGGAGCAACTGCCTCTGATCTGTAAACCATGCCAAATGGTGTTTCCCCCGTCGCCTTCTTTGGCGTTGTCTTGACGGACCACAGTACGTTGTCTAGCTGGTCGACCCACCCGCTGCCATGGGCATGTAGTCACCGCTTTATTCCGTCGATTATGATTTTGTTGGCCGCCTCGACTTGTCCGTTGGTTTGTGCATGATGGACGGAGCTGTTTCGGAAATGTATCCCCTACTCTCGACGTAGTCTTTGAATTCCTGACCAATGAATTGCGAGCCGTTATCACTAATCAGAACTGAAGAAATGCCATACCTTGAGATTATGTAATCTCTGAGGAACTTGATCGGTTGGAATGTCGTGGTTGTCGCCAGGGGCTTAGCCTCGATCCAATTGGAGAAGTAATCGATGGCGACGACGATCCATATGCGTTGTCCAATCGACGGGGGCATCAGGCCGACGGTGTCGATGCCCCACTGAGCGAATGGCCAGGCGCTCATCATGGGTGTGAGTTCCTTCGGTGGCGCCGTCAGGTTCGGCGCATACATTTGACATTCCTCGCAGGATTACCTAAGGTCGTCGCTTCTTTTAACATTGTAGGCCAATTAAACCCTTGTCGGAGGATTTTTTGGACCATTGACCGACTTCCTTGGTGGCTAGCTGCGGGTCCGTTGTGTACTTCGTTCAGGATCTGGGTCGTATCAGATGCCGCAACACACTTGAGGTATGGGGCGGAGAAGCCCCGTTTATAAAGTGCGTCGTTAATGATCAAGTAATTGATTGCCCGACGCCGGATCTTGTCCGCTTCTGTCCGGCTGCTCGGCAGCGTTCCGTCCTTGAGGAAGACGTAGAAAGGTGTCATCCACATCGGCTCAGCATCTGTGACGGCTATTGGGAGCCCGTGCTGGACGGAAGAATAGACGACGTTCTCGACGAAGTGGATCGCCCTGGGCCGTTGGCCTGTTCCCCCCATGGGTATTTACTCAAGGCGTCGACCTCTTGGTTTTCCTCCCTTGGAATATGTGCTATCAAGAATTCAGGGAAGGAATCGGTAAGGGCATGTACCTCCTTTAAGTACCGTTGCAGCTTCCCGTTATTTGTTTTGTATTGCATGTTGACCTGGTTTACGACTAACTCGGAGTCCGAAAATACATGCAATTTCGTGATTCCAAGGCCCTTGGCAATTCGCAGCCCTGTTAGCAAGACTTCGTATTCGACTTCATTATTTGTAGCTCGAAAGGTTATCTTCATGGGATACTTGAGAGGTTCGCCTTCCGGGGGGTACAGGATGAAGCCGGCAACGTAGTTTTCAACGGAGGAGGATCCATCCGTGAACAGTTTCCAGGTCGGCGCTTCCGTTTCCGACGTCGTTGCGTTTTCCGAATTCGTGTCCGTTAGCCCTTTGTCGTTGGCTGGGATTGTGCATTCAAGGATGAAATCCGCCAGCGCATGTCCTTTGATCACCGTTCGGTTTGCGAAATTTATTCGGAATTCGCTTAATTCGATGATCCACTTGACCATTCTTCCTATGTGTCGGGTCGATGGACTAAGTTTTTTAGGGGCTGGTTTGTAAGGACAGTGATCTCATGCGCATGGAAGTAAGGTCGAGCTTGCGCGCCGCGACAATCAAGGCATAGAAAAACTTCTCTATTTCAATATAATTTAACTTGGCTGGGCCGAGGACCTTGCTTACATAGTAAATTGGCATTTGTGCCCCATTGTCATCCTTAACTAAATCTGCACTAACAACTACTGGGCTAACACCTAGATAGAGGAACAGGACATCACCAGGGAGTGGAGTGGCCAGCGCCGGCAGAGTCTTCAGATGGCGCTTGAGGTTCTGGAAGGCAGTTTCACACTCTTGCGTCCAGTCAAACCTTTTGTTCGCTCGCAGTAGCTTGAAGAAAAAGGAGCTTCTTGTCGCCGACCTTAGCCAAGAATCTCTCTAGAGCGGCCAGTCGTCCATTGAGGCTCTGTACTTCCTTGTGCTTGGTGGGCGACGCCATCCGGTCGATAGCTTGTAGCTTTTCTAGGATGACCTCGATCCTGTGCTGGCTCACCATAAATCCTAGGAACTTCCATGACCCGACTTTGAAGGCACACTTGGCCGGATTCAGTCGAACATTGAAGAGGCGCATGCATTCGAAGGCCTCGGTGAGGTCATCCAGGTGGTGTCGGCTCTCCTTAGACTTGACGAGCATGTCGTCGACATATGCCTCCACGCTTCTGCCTAGCATGTGTCCGAAAATCTTGATCACAATGCGCTGATAGGTGGCGTCGGCATTCAGCAGTCCAAATGGCATCACCGTATAATGGTAGATGTCCTCGTCGGCATAGAAAGTTGTCCTCTCCGCGTCCTTTGGATGCATCTTGATCTGGTTATAACCGAAGTAGGCATCCATAAAGCTGAGCATTTCGTGGCCGGCCGTGGCATCGAATAGCTGGTCGATTCGAGGTAGGGGATAGTTGTCCTTGGGACAGGCCTTTTTGAGATCCCTATAGTCGACGCACATACGTCACTTCTTGTTTGGCTTCAAGACTAGGACTGGGTTTGCCACCCATGATTGATACTTGGTTGGCTCGATGAACCCAGCCTCTAATAGGCGGCCTATCTCTTGCCGTATGGATGCTTTCTTGTTTCCCCCTTCGGTCGGCGCTTCTGGACGATGGGTCTGGCCGACGCGTCCACGTTGAGCTCGTGAGAGATGAAATCCGTGTCGATCCCTGGCATGTCGCTTGGTTTCCATGCGAACAGCTCCTTGAATCTCATCAACAGCTTTGTGAGCTCATCAGCTATATCCTCAGGCAGGGCTGAGCCGATCTTCACCATCTTCTCAGGATCATCAATTTCCACCTCTTTTAAGTCTCCCATTGGTTCAGGGCGCCAGTGATCTTCTCTGAGGTCATGGTCGGCTTCAATAAGCATGGTTTCCCTCTGGTTCTTCCGGCGCATAACATTGAGGTAGTAGCGCCAAAAAGCCGACTGATTCCTTCAGACTTCTCCTATTTTTCCTGAGCTTAATGGGAATCACATGACTTGGTGGGCTGTGGACGGCACCATTTTGTGTGGATTGATCGTCGTACGACCAATTATAGCATTATAGGTAGCTGGGGCGTCGACTACGAGGAAATTTGTGTCGATTTCCAGAGCATGGCCCCGTCGGCCTAGTACTATCGGGAGGCGGATCGCTCCCGGGGGCATAGGTTGTCCGTCCAGCGAATCTGACGAGGGGCGTCGTAATCGGCTTGAGCTTCTTTTTGTCAATGCCCAGATCCTTGAAACACTAGAGGAAGAGGATGTCCGAAGAGCTTCCTCAGTCGACCAATATTCGCTCCACCTTGCAGCCTGCAATCTCAACTATTATGACTAGGGCGTCATCATGCGGGGTGGTGATTCTTGAGAGATCGACGTCCGAGAAATTGATGAGGGCGTCGTCTTTCTTCTAGTAACGACGCTTGCCTAGGACCGTATCCGTAGAAAGCTGGGTCGAGTAGACAGTTCGAGACGCACTGGTTTCCCCTCCTGATGCAAATCCTCCTGCAATCATGTGAATCACCCTCTGCTTCTTCTCCCGGGGCTGTGAGGAGCGTCGGCTCGGGGACGATCGACGCCCTCGCGAGGGGCTCTGCCTTGTACGGGGGCTGCGATCCCTTGGGGGATTTCTCCTATTACCCCTGGGGCGCCCTCCTCGAGATGGGGGGCTCCTACTCCTTTGCGTGCTCCCTGTGGAATTGTCCACGTAGCTTCCCAGCTTGCCCTGCTGAATGAGGCCCTCGACTGCATTCCTCGAGTCTTTGCAATGATCTGTGTCATGCCCCTTACAGTCCTAGTAATCGCAATGGAGGTGTAGGTCTCTTCTCATAGGGACGGAATATGGTGTAGAGCGACCAGACCAGTGCAGTGAAGTGCCTCGGCCGGCTGCTGCTCGAGGAATCCTTGGTCTTCTGCTGTTGTCGGCCTCGGCCAGATTGATCGTGACGACGGTACTCGGTCCGGGCTGTTACGGTCCGGCTTACTAGTGCTTCTGCTTCTCTGGCCGTCTCCAGGTCAATATACCTTTTGATTCGCACGACGAGGTCTTCGTGCGTGGAGATAGGGGTCAATGTAAAGACTACGCTTCAACTCCTCTACTTTAGAGCTGAATCCGTCGGCGAATCTATGAGCTTGGCATCCTCCAGCTTCTTGTCCAGATCCATAATCGCCTTTTGGAATCTGGAGTAGTAGTCCGCGAGGGTGGTTGTCATGCGGACGGTCTTGAGCATCTTCCCTTTTTTTAGTATGGTCCGCTCCCCTACGTATGCATTCTCAAACTTCTTGGGTAGGTCGGCCCACTTGTCGATGGAGGCTGGAGGAAGACTCAAGAACCAAGTCGACGCGTGAAGGGAGAGCGTCGAAGGGAACAGAAGTGCGAAGTGGTTGTCCGACGCTCCTCGCCCCATCATAGTAGCCATGAAGAAGTTGACATGTCGACCAGGGTCTCTGATGCCTGCGTAATTAGGCAGGGCGGAGATCTGGTGCAATATCAAATCTTTTGGCACTACGAATGCGGAGAGCCTGGGGGTGAAAGGATGCGAGGACTCTGTTGCCGACCTTGGTGTGACCCGCGGGCTGCATCTGTCGCAGGCGCTGCTCTGTCCTCAGCTCAGCTTCTCGCACCTGTTGTGCGATCATCTCGTGAATCTCCGCTTGGCTGAACGGGGTGCCGTTGGATCCATCGGACGAGGCGGCTCATGTCGAGACTCTGTCCGACGAGTTTCCACTCGGAGGGAGCTCAGTCCGACGGGATTCCGTCCGGTGACCGGGCCGATGACTGGATTCCACCACCGCCAGTGCCGGAGGCGGCGGTGGCGGGGGCTGCTGGGGGCCTTGTGGCTAGGTCTGCCAGTAATTTACCTGTTGGGCCCGTTTCGAGCGCGATTTCAACTCGACCAGTCAACAGGGTTACGTACCGGATACGTATCCCCCGCCACAAGTAAGTGCCCAGGTATGTTCTAACTCAAAACTTGCACGGGCACCCAAATGGGGCCCCAAAAACACCCCGTACGCTAGGGGAATAGGACCGGGTTTACCCAGCCGGGTAAACCCGACCTGATCCAGCCCGTACGGGCGGAATACCATCCGTACGGGCTGGCCACCCGTGCGGGTTTTACTCGCACGGGTGGGAGCCCGTACGGGTTGGGGGCCTCCCCCAACCCGTACGGTTCCAATCCCCTTCCCCTATAAATAGAGGAGGAGGGGTTGATCCCTTCCTCATCTTCACTCGAGCCCCCCTTTAAAAAACGCTCTCAAAACCTCGCCGGAGTTTTGACACCGGTGAGAGACTGCTCAGGAGAGGAATCGATCAACCCCGGCGTGGGGGACTTGGAACTCTGTTCGCAGAAACCCCCAAGTCTCCTTTCCGGAACGATGAACGAGTCTTGGATGAGTTAATCCTCCGGATAAACACGTTTAGCCTAGCCCTTCTCTCTATACAGCCCTTCCTATCTGTTCACTTCTCCCTCTGTCT
>JAOYMS010256720.1:0-12030 GCA_025802395.1 Oenothera biennis | reverse complement strand
AGTACTCGTTCTTGGTCACCACAGCAAGGCCTCGCCCTTTAGGCGGATTATGGCCATCGTATTAGAGCCTCGCCCCTTGGCGGAGACTTGTCTGTCCAAGGTCGCGGCCTCTCGGAGGGCGCACGCCTGACTGCTTCTGCTAGGGCGTGGCCTAGATAGCATTAAGCCTAACGGCCGTTACTCCTGGATTGTTATAATCCAACACCCATGATGCTTTTATGGTGGTCAGCGAGGCGACGTTCTTTCGCGGTCATGGAGGGTTGTTTGCTTTCTATCGTGGCGATTTTGGTTTTGTCAGCGAGGCGACGTTCCTTCGCGGTCACGAGGGGTGGATGCGAGTCGGCGAGGTGACCTTTCCGGCTTAGCTTTTTGGGTTTGTCGGTTAGACAACGTCCTTTTTGGCTTTGCTTCCTAGGTCTGTTGGGATTGCCGAGCTGCAGTGTACATAACATGTTCATTAGTAGGAGATAGATTTGTTAGATGAACCAAAAAGGATATGAGGCCTTATGGTGGCTCAATCGTCCGTGGAGGATCTCCAGGATTCCGGTTCGAGGACTTTGGATGCCCCCGTGTTCTTAGCACTTTGTCCGGATGCCTTGTTGTCTTGTGGAGGGCCTTGTGCCTTGGTCGGGCTTCGACTCTTGTCCACTTTGGGTGTTTGGACGGTGTGGGGCTTGCGCATGTGTGTCGTGCCCTTGTCACACGTCGGCTTGTTGGTGCGGTGATTTGGGGATGGCGGCTCCGCCTCTTTGCCGTACGGCAAGGTCCCTTGCTTGCTCGTCCAATCCTCCCGTTCACCTGCAAGGGGAAAATTTGGGAGTTCCCCTTTTTTACCACTCCAACGATCAAGTAAGTTTTTATTCATAGAAGTAAAAACATACAAAGTTTATTGAAAGCATAAAAATACGGAAATTTAAAGATGTTCCCTTTTGATGCGACGCGATGGTCGATGTAGTCGGCTTCGAGGACCTTGGTCAGGCTTGGCCATAGGTGCGTTGCGGAAGTGTCTTTAGTCGATGTACTTTATGAGACCTGGAGGAAGCATCACTCCTAGGGGTATGTCGGTGCCTTTTCCGGGGGGGTATGATGCCCTTTCTTGAAGTGATGGACTCCTGGATCTTGGCCTTTTGGTTTCCACGAACTTCTTGAGGGATCCCTTTGGATTAGGGCCTCGATCTCTTTCTTGAGGTCCCGGCAGTCGTCGGTGCTGTGCCCCCGAACCTTGTGGAAGTTGCACCATTGGTCCAAGTTCTTGCCCAGGGTGTAAGTGCTATTCCGGATCGCGGGCGGCTTCAGCAGGTTGCAGCCTTCAATCTCCTTGTACACCTCTGAGATCTCGTAGATCAAGGGGTGTGTAAGTTGGCTCTGAGCGGCGCCCGAAGCTCTTCTCCTTCTGACCTCTTGCATGTGCCCATGGCGATGCTTTCGAGGCAGGATGAGGCTTCTTATTATGGGTCTTCTGCTCGCTTGAGGATGCCCCCGACTGTTGGGGGATGTGGTTGAGCTGGAATTTTCCCGGCGGGGGTAACTCTTTTCTTCGGATTTTTGAGTGTTCGAGGTCGGCATAGACCTTTACGCGCTCTGCCAGCTTCTCGGTGGTGTAGATACGCTTGATCTCGGAGTTATCCTTAAAAGGGGTTCCATACGGGACCGTTAGGTTCCGTAGGAAAGTTCGCACGATTTCTCCTTGGCTCAACTCCTCGTCGATGTCGGCGATGTTTTGGTTGAAGCGGCTATAGAAACCGGCCAACAACTCGTTCGGCTCCTGCTTGACGTCGTCAAGCTATCCTAATCCCTTCAGCAGCTGGCGCTCACCCAAGTAGTGTTGGATGAACTTTGCCTTCAAATCGGTCCAGGAGGTAACCGATCCTTTGGGTAGGTTGAAGAACCATGTGGCAGCATTGCCCCCGAGCGTAGCTGGGAACGTGAGGGCGTGGTAGCTGCCTTCCACTGTCTCGCCGAGAAGGGACAACTCGTGCCTTCAGACATGTTGCACGGGATCACCTTTGCCCATATAGTCTCGGATAGCTCGCGGAGTGATGTTTGGACGAATGGTGATCCTTGCCAAATTCGGGTGGAAGGGATGCGAGGCGCTATCCAAGAGAGCGGTCATTACCTTCATTCTTAGTTGTCCCGTCCAAGCGTTGATGAGTTGCTCGAATTGCTCTAGTGTTGGCGCGGCGGCGCGTCCGGTGTCGGGTATCGGCTCGGGATGGACTTGGATGTTTAGCACGGGGGGCGCTTGTGCGGCCGGTGTGCGGTGGTCGACCTCT
Organism: Oenothera biennis; assembly: GCA_025802395.1. Taxonomy (NCBI): domain Eukaryota; kingdom Viridiplantae; phylum Streptophyta; class Magnoliopsida; order Myrtales; family Onagraceae; genus Oenothera; species Oenothera biennis. The sequence goes on along the minus strand of JAOYMS010256720.1, from coordinate 9,757 downwards.
CTGACGCAGGCGCACGCGGGTTCGTTGAGGCATAGGTTCTTCCTCCATGCGAGGAGGTCTTCGAGAGCTGCCATCATGTCGGGTGTGAGGGCCAAACCAGCGGGGTTTGCCACTTGAAGAGATCCGAGATGTTCTCCTCGAGTAGGCGGAGGTGGCAACTCGTGTTGCAGCAGCGGCTCCCAACGGTAGGGGAGTTCTTGACGAAGAAACTCCTGTCTAGGGGGAAGCTCTTGGCGGAAAGCTTCCCGATGATGGGGAAACTCTTAGCGGAGAGTTTCCTGACGATGGAGGAGTTCCTGGTGCGGAGGAGACTCCTGGAGAGAGACCTCTTGCCGGAGGGGCTCCTGCTGGGGAAGCTCTTGGCGGATAGCTTCCTGGCGAAGTGAGAGTTCCTGAGGAGGAGATTCCTTGAGGGGGTCTTTGTGGCTTGGCCTTTCCCGATGAGAGTGGTCGTTTCTCCAGCTTCGTGGAGATGCTCCAGGAGGGGGGAGATGAGTTTGAGCTCGTGAGGATGAGAGGAGTTTGGAGGGAATCGTTGTCCGGATTTCCCGCCATTCCTTCTACGCGAGTCGTAGACCAGAGATGGTACGATAGGGCTCTTGCACGGTGTCTTGAACTTCAGAGGGTAGGAACACAAGGCCTTTTGTCTCGGGTTCCCACAGACGGCGCCAGATGTTGGGTTCTGTTTCTCCGCAACCTGCTCGGGCCGATGGTGCTGAGATCAAACCCGCGGGGTTGAGGATCGAGGGGTCGATCTGGGCAGAGTTCCATTTAGGCGTAGGGCCCGTGAGCAGAACTTGCAGGCAAGAACGGGTGGAGCTCCGTCTAGGCGTCGGACCTGTGAACGGAATCCATAGGAGTCTCGCGTAGGGACTCGGGCGTCCCGGAGGTATCGAAGGATCGCGGATGCCGAGGGCAGTCACCACGATATCGGGCTCGATTATCGAGCTCTCCGACTCATGCAGCTTATGCTGTCGGGCCCAGTCGAGCTCTCCAACTCACGCAGCCTACGCTGTCGGGCCCAGTCGAGCTCTCCTACTCACGCAACCTACGCTGTCGGGCCCAGTCGAGCTCTTCGACTCACGCAACCTACACTGTCGGGCCCAGTTATTGAGCTCTCCGACAAGGATGATGATTCCAGTGGCAGCTTGGATCCTCCTAGCTCCAATCCTTAGCTCCTTGCTCCACGCTCCCTGCAGGAGGGGAAATCTACCGATTTGGGTAGTTTCTCTCTCCGACGATCAACATCAGGAGAGTTCATTTGTGATAAAGGTAAGAGAATACGATGTGGAATGTAGAGAAGGGAAGATCTGATATGGAAGGGATTTGTATAGAGAGAAGGGCTAGGCTTCAGTGTTTCTCCAGAGAATGAACTCGTCCAGGATTCATTCGCTGTTCTGAAGTGGAGACCAGGGGGTGTTTATATAGAAAAGTCTCGGGTCCCCGAGTTGAGGGTTAGTCGATCTCTCTCCTGAGTCTTCTCTCTGAGGTTTGCAGTTCAGAGAGTTTGGAAATCAGATTGCTTCACTTGGAGATGGAGATCGGCCAACCCTCCTATTTATAGGAGGGTTGACTGGGGGACCCGGCCAGGTCCCCCAGGGAAATTCCGGCCAGAATTTCCTCCCTTGGGAGGGACCTGACCGGCCGGGTCCCTCCCCTTTGGGGAGAGACGGTTGATTCGGTTCCCCCTCCCTCTCCGGAAGGGGAGTTTTTCCGAGTGTTTTTGGGGTCCCGCTCGAGTACCCGTGCGAAGTCGGGTTAGACCATACCTTGACGTTTACCTTTAGGAGGTTGACGTATCCGGTACGTAACCCTGTTTTGACCCGTGACGTCGGAGTGGTGTGATTCGTGCATGCCCCCGAGTCGCATTGAGGAGCTCCGTGAAAACCACGCCCAACAGCTTCCATGTTCTTGAATCCTAGTCCCCATCTGCTTTTCGATTTGCATACCTTCTCCCATGCTATCCAAGGTATTCCTCTTGATTCTGGATTTGTTGACCACCAAAATCGTTGTTGAATTTTATCCAGGGATGAAGTAACGTACTTTGGCAGCCGTATACAAGACATTACATAGGAAGGGATAGTACTTGCTGTGGACTTGATCAGTATTTCTCTTCCTGCCTGAGATAGCAGTTTAGTCATCCATCCTTGAATTCTCTTGGAGAGCTTCGAAATCAGTCTGTTGCCCATACTCCTTGCTTGTCTAGTTCAGTTGATAGGAAGACCCAAATAGATATCCCGCTAGTGCATTAGTTGAATCCCTACCATTTGTGAGTAGACTTGCCTCTGGTTCTCTGGTATATTTGGACTGAAGATGAGACTTTATTTGCTGAGGTTGATGGTTGGCCTGACTCTTGTTGGTAGTTGAGGAGTACATTTTTAAGGTTTTGGATATTGAGCACTGAAGCCTCCAGAAATAGCATGTTGTCATCTGCAAAGAATAGGTGTGATATTCTACAGTTTGAGAGATAACCCTGATTCCCTTTATCCTATTGTCATTTTGAGCCATGGACAGTTCCTGTGATAGCATTTGAGAAATAAGGATGAAAATGTAAGGAGATAGAGGATCTCCTTGCCTAAGCCCTCTTGTGGTTTGGAATGTGGGTGTTTTGTTTCCGTTCAGCAAGACTGAGAATGATCATGTTGAGATACACTGCATTATCCAATTTATGATCTGGGTGGAAGGCCATAATATGCATTACTTTGCTTAGAAATTTTCATTCCACTCTGTCGTATGCCTTGCTCATATCTAGCTTCAATGCCATTACACATATCCTCCCTCTTCTTCTGTTTCTAATTTTGTGTAGCAGTTCCTGAGCTAAGAGGATGTTGTCTTGAATTAGCCTTCCTGGGACAAAGGCTGTTTGGAAAGGGGATATGAGGGTAGGCAAAGATTAGGTGTGATATTCTAACAGTTTGAGAGATAACCTTGATTCCCTTTATCTTATTGTCATTTTGAGCCATGGACAGTTCCTGTGATAGCATTTGAGATATAACGATGAAAAGGTAAGGAGATAGATGATCTCCTTGCCTAAGCCCTCTTGTGGTTTGGAATGTGGGTGTTTTGTTTCCATTCAGCAAGACTGAGAATGAGCAGGTTGAGATACACTGCATTATCCAGTTTATGAACTGGGGGAAGGCCATAATATGCATAACTTTGCTTAGAAATTCTCATTCCACTCTGTCGTATGCCTTGCTCATATCTAGCTTCAATGCCATTAGACCTATCCTCCCTCCTCTTCTGTTTCCGATTTTGTGTAGCAGCTCCTGAGCGAAGAGGATGTTGTCTTGAACTAGCCTTCCTGGGACAAAGGCTGTTTGGAAAGGGGATATGAGGGTAGGCAGGATCGCTCTCATTCTGTTAGCCAGTGTTTTTACTATAACTTTATAAGTAGTATTGCATAGGCTTATTGGGTGCAAGTCTTTCAGTTGAAGCGGCTGGTCTACCTTTGTGATTAAGACAATGAACGTGTTGTTACATTCCCTGAGGAGAAACCCTATCTGGTAAAAGGCATAAACAGCTGCTTCAACATCCCTCTTTAGGAGTTGCCAATTGTGTTGGAAGAATCTGGGAGGAAACCCATCAGGTCCCGGTGACTTATCCGGGCTCATTTGAGCAATTGTTGCTGTGATCTCTAGTGAAGATACCAGTCTGTTCAGAACCTCAGAGCTCTGTGCAAGGATGTGTAGGGGATTGAATGAGGGTATGTTGTAGGATTCTGGTCTAGGCTGGGCTGTAAAGAGATTTTGAAAGTATGAGGTGACATTTCCTTGAATCTCTGCTTCTTCAGTAAGCACTTGACCATCCTCTGTTGTTAATGTTTTGAGCAGATTACTCTTCCTTCTCAAAATTGTGTAAGCATGGAAGAATTTGGTGTTTCTGTACCCGTCCTTCAGCCATTGTTGTCTTGACTTTTGCCTCCACATGACTTCCTCCTGATTCTGTAATTCCTCCAACTTGAGAGTCAAGGCATCTATTTCCACCTTCGGAGCATCTATAAGTTGAGTTTGGTTGATAGCTTGCAGTTTTTGAGCTAGGTTAAGTTGGGTGTGTCCAAACACCTCTCTGTTTCACCTCTTTGGGATATGAGTTAATCTAACCAGTTTCTTCGAGAGTCTGTATTGTGCAGATCCTGTAGGTTGGCAGATCCAATTGGTTTGCAGTAAGGATTGGAATTGAGGGTGTTTAAGCCACATTGCCTCAAATCTGAAAGGTCTATTTGTTCTGTTGGAGGTATGGGTGGATTGGAGCTGCAGGAGGATAGGAGAACGGTCAGAGGCTACCAATTCTAAGTGGAACAATATAGCTTTTGGGAATAGTAGTTGGCAGTCAGTTGTGAAAAAAATCTCTATCCAGCCTCTCCCTTACTCTATCATGTCCCTATCTTCTATTGCTTCAAGTGAAAGGTTGGGCTTTGAATCCTAGGTCTATCAGGCCAAGATCATCTGAACAATTTTGGGCCCTTAAGATTCTTGTGGCAGAGGCCGTGAGGCGGGCTTCCTTCTCAAAGAAATCTCAAATATAATTAAAATCTCCTATAAGGGCCTAAGGTGAGGAAGGGTTTCTGGATTCCCTAAAATAATTCAGTTCCTGCCAGAATTGTGGTATTTGTAGGTATTCTGATGGGGCATACACAAATAACATGTCCCAAGATCTAGGGTTTGGTGAAACAATGATGCCAGTGTGTATAATTGTTAGTCTATATAATGTACTTTAGTATTCCTAGCAGATTTTGCTATGATGGTTTGTGGTTATGTACTTATAAACTGTGTTGTGTGCCGTGCCTTTGAGCCGTGCCAAGTGAGGTAGAGTGCAGGTTACTTGTGTAGGAAGGCAAGTGCCGTGAGCACTATATATAGAACACTAACTCTACTGTTATTGTTAAGTTTGATGAATAATAGAGAGAATGGTCATTTGAATTCTCCTTCCCGCTTCATCCTTCTTCATCAATCTTCATCACTACCATATCTTACGCTCTAAGCAATCCATCTAGGTTTAGGTCTAAAACACTGAAAATAACGTTAGAGCTTTTGGAGATGACATTGATTAGTATTGGGTCTTTCCATGCCAGACAAAGACCACCTCTAGTTTCCACTGGTTCTTCAGAAACCCTATTTGTATCACATAGCTGAGCAAGTGTATTGAGTAACCTACGCATTCTACTCTTCACCTCTGAGAGGAAAACTATCAAAGGCTTATGTATCCTAACAAGAAGCCTAAGGTGTTGAATTGTCATAGTGTTTCCTGCATCCTGACAATTCCAGCTTAAAATACTCATTCATGATGCAGCCATCCCCAACCCAAGGTGGCCGATACAGCTATGCATCTATTCATATAATCACTGACAAAGTGAAAAGTATGATATATGAGAGAACTTCTATGTACCTCTAGATCTGTTGTTGGGAGCCTTGTACTCCTGCGTACACGAATTGTCTTGCGTGGTCCCACTTCACCTCCATATGGAATGACTGCTAGGTAAGGCTCCTCCTGAAATGGCCTCTTGTGTCCTGAAATCATAGGATGGCCATAATCATCTTCTATTGGTTCCTTGCCTGGACGATGCAACACTATCTCCATATCTTGCTTTCTTGAATATTAATCAACTTGCTGCATCTGCTGGTCCAGCTCCACCTGTGTTGGGCTTTCAGTCAGTGCTGATAACTCCTCATTATTCTGAATCATCTGTTGGACCAATGTTGTGAGTGGAGATGCTGGTGGTGAGCAGGGCATTTCTACAGTTGGGTTCTCCACCCCAATCTTTAGCTGCTGATAGCTGTTCTGATCCTGAGTTGTGTACTGATATAGCTCCTTGGGACGGAGGTGTGTTGCAATGTCTAAAAGGCTATGAAAGCCTTGATTTGCCCCGGGATTTGAGTCTTGTATCATAGATGTGAAGTTTTGATTCCAGAACCATGGCAGTGGTCTGGAGGAAACATCTTGAACTGACTTGGGTCGTACGAAAACGGCTGAAGATGGTATGGAACTATTTGTGGAGGATAATCAACTACAGGGCCTACCATTTGGCCTTGTTGATCATACATTGAGCTTGGTGGAGGTTTCATCTGCTGACTGAGGCTGTTGAAGAGTGTCAGGTTGTGTTGCACTGCTTGAGAATTGACAATGGCAGTTGTATAGTGAGGTGCCAGAACACCCTGATTGGTCCTGTGGCTTGGTATATAGGCTGTGTGGTTGTAAGATTTATCATGAAGTTCAGGTCCTTAAGAGCTGAAAGTAGGAAGTCTCTGGGGGCCTTGAGTGAAATTGATATGTAGTCCTGGGAGGATGCCATCCACTTCCATAGTTGTGGCGTTCACATACGTTGAAGGATCATCTGTTCCTATAGGAATGGGCGACATTGCAACATTTTGCATTGCTGCATCAATTTCAATTGCTGCTGGCCTTGAGACTCTGCCATACCCTGGAGTGCACCTCTCTAGTTGTTCGTTCCATGTAATCTAGTAACTGAGAACTCCTTGGCCTCTGTTGGCTGCTGCATAAATTGGTTTGTTTGGCTCTCTAATTGCCTGTAATCCCTCCCGGCTATCAATCCAATTCATCATTTCTTCCATTTGTTGCTTAATTGTGAGTGCTCCTGTGCGACATACTCTCTGTGTGTGCCCGAATTGACCACATCGCCCACAAGGCAATGTCGTTCTAAACTTAATGATTATCTTAGCTGGCTCAAACAGAGGATTTGATTCTAATAACCACATTCCAAGCACTGTTGGTTTCTCAAAATCCCTAGCAACTCTCACCCTAGGATAAGCTACTAGCCAAGGTCTATCATCATCAAACTCGACCTGTATTACTGCTCCTACACACGCTGCAATTTTAACAATCGTTTGTCTATCCATCCTATGCGAATGAATTTTTCTAATTTCAATCCACATTGGAACGCATTTAAAGTTGATTTCTTGTGGTATACCCCCATTCAAGCACTCTACCACAGAAATGATCGCTCCACTTACATTAAAGAGTGCGTTAATAAGTACCTCCTTGCGGTGCAGCATAGTGGCAAAGGAGAATACCCAAATTCCGTCTTCTCGCCTGAATATCTCCGGCATTGATGAAATCCGCTAGTTCTCTCGAACATGCTTCCTTATCAGGTCTTCTCTTTCTCTGGTGCAGGTAAGAAAACGTCCAGCAAGTATTTTGCTCCATACATGTGCCATTGTCGTAGGAAGAATTTTGATGAAGAAGAATGGTCTTACAGTTATGCTATGTTCTTCTAGACTTAATATCCTTTCATTTCTTTCGAGTCCAATTAGGTAGTGAAGTTTGCAATTTCGAGGGGATTGTGCCAGCTTTCGTTGCATCGATTCCGGTGGTGAAGTTGGGGAGTTCTGACACCATCTTTTCCCCAGGAAAGACGTGATCATCGTGCAGATATTATGTGAGGGAGAAAGTCTTCGTACGCCGTTTGAGGTGACAACAGAGGCAGGCAGAGGCGAGATCAACTGAGAGAAGAGTGGATCAGATAGCAGATAGGATTGGCTCCTCCCTGAACTTGCATTAATTGTTGCCTCGGGGACGATGGCACAGACTGAGCATGCCAGGGATAAATTGATTGCGTGGGTGGGTAGGATCTTGAGTGGGTAGACGTAATCATTTGCTTTGATTATGGAGCTGCTATGGCAGAAGCTTTCCGGGCCGATGGTGATACTGGGCTTCTGGGATTGGATCTGCCTTTTCATTTTGGGCTATTGTTTGCTGATCTAGGGTGGGTGGTCTGCTGTGGTCTCTATGTATTGAGCTGTTGGGCGTCGGTGACTGAGTGATGGTTGATCGAAAATTGCGACCTGAGCTGCCATGCTTTGACTTTAGGGGTTTTATGGTTTGGGGGCAGAGGGAATCCTCTCTCTAAAATCTCTCGAAAAGAAGCTTGAGATTTAGAACCGACCTTTCTAGCACAACTACCCTTTGGCTAAAAAGCAGACCCTACGCGACCCTTAGGTTATTTATTTATATTTTTAAAGTTAATAATTTCCTTTTCTCCGGCCTCCTCCCTCTTATCCAGCTCTCCACTCCAGCTTGCGCCTACCCTCACGCCACCGTCGTGCCTACCCAGCTCCCATCACGTCGGCCGTCGCGTCTCAATCGGGTAAGTAAGTTTGAACCCTTCGATTCTCAGCTCTACGATCGACGATTGCTGTTTTTGAATTTTAACTCCGAAAACTTCGAAATTGTCTAATTCTCTGTTGTCGATGCATGCATGCAGCTCAGCTTCCTTCTTCCCACACACATGATCGATCCAGAACCTACCGTCGTCCCTCCATTCACTCCAGTGAATCCCGCCGATCTAGCCAACTGCAATTCTTTATACTCCCCCTTCAGCTGTCCCTCCGATCCGGCAGCCCGCAACATCTCCACAATCACGCGGAGGATCCGTCGTGACCTCGACTTATTTCTAGCGTCGGAGTTTGTCGGAAGCTTGAAGGCTAGTGGAACCATGGCGTCACCGGTGAGAATCTTAACGTTCGCGCCGAAGCTGATCTCGTTGCCACGGCTGGGGTGCTTGTGGACCATAATTCTATGTTCAGATTTGGTCGCACCGAGGTGGATTTGACAGTTCAGTATGTGAAATTGCTCCTCGAGCCTTTCGTCAGTTAAAGGTTCGTTCAAAATTTCAACTTGCTACTGCTTTGGAGATTAGGGGGTTTTTCTCAGGTATGGATTATGGCGCCAGCGATCCGATTTCCGTTTTCCGTCAAAGCTCTTCGATTTCAGTTCTCCGACGTACTCGATTGGTATCCCCACCTGAATCTGAGAGATTTTGTCCTCGATAACACACCTCCTCGACGCTTTGGTCATGGTGGCTGCCACACACCAGTGAAAATTGTTCTAATGTACGTTCTAGACGGTTTGCTTGAAGAAGATAAAGTGATCGATATGATCATGAATGTACACGTATATATGGTTGGGGATGCTCCCTTTTCATTTGTACTGGTTTTCTCTCAAATAAAAAGAGAGGAATAGTTTGAGGACCAGATGAAAAATATTTGCTTGACTAAAAAAAGGGTAGTTACTAGTCATTGCATGCAGTTTCTTTCTTCCCGATACTTCCTCCTCCACTCCTCACCCCTCTTCAGAGAGTTCCCTCTTCTCACTTTCTGTAACTTTCTCTCCTTTTTGTTTCACAGAGAGTTGTAATTCTGAGTTACTTATCAGTGGTAACTTCTCGACCAAGCAAGGGGTCCACCTCTCCTGCCCTGTCTGCTTAGATGTTAGAATCTAAACTTGGTGATTGTTGATTACTTGATTGGCTTCCATTCTTTCTCGTCTATTATGACTTTTCACTTACTTATTTCTTTGCTGCATTTTAATCTTGACAGGCTTATTAAAAGGGTCAATGGTTTACAGCAATCCAGTATGTAAGATAATGCATTTAGAGTGAACTGGTAAATGACAGTGAATGGTAATCAACTGGTTTGTGAAAACTCTAATGACTGCTTTGAGAAATAACTGTAATTTTAATTCCTTTTCGAAAATGTTACAGGTTTATTAACTATGGCACACGGAAAGCGAAAGATAGGTCATACGCCACAAGATGTAGGTGATGACCATCAGGACCTCGCACATCAAGCTTCAACATCTGGTGCTGCTGTTGATCCAACATATCAAATTGCAGAGTCATCATCATCTGATTCTGAAAATGAAGGTATTTACACCATGTTTGGTTGATTGAATACACAAGGAATGGGTAATAAGTATTACTTATTACCTTGTTTGGTTACATTTATGACATGTATTACTTATC
>JAOYMS010254504.1:0-10097 GCA_025802395.1 Oenothera biennis | reverse complement strand
GTTTGCACTTCCTCAATGACATCTACCAGATTTTGGAGAAGAAGACAGGAAACCTACATCACAATAAAGTATAAACTCATAAGATAAACTGGGAAATAGTAAGTGTTATGAGAACCAAATTCTCAATGTTCAAAATATAAATGCTCATTTCAAGAAGAAGATACATCTAATAGATCTTGTACTGATAAAAAGATCAATGCCCCCGTTTGTACAGTTACAAAGAATGTTTAGTTTGTGAATTTCATTCCTGCACTTGAGAATTGTTATATTCAAACTCTTTTCACTCTTTACATCAAAACTACAACTGTTTTTTAAAAAAATAAATCAAAGAACAGCAACTATTCAATCGTTGTTTCCATTTTCCAACTTTTTTATTTACTCCTTAATCTTTTCAATTATGTGCATTGTAGTATTTCTTCATCGTCTATATTAAAAAAAATATTTTTTTCTTCAACCAATCGAGTTTTTTTAATGTTAAAGGATAAATATCATTAACAGTGTACTAAGAGGGTGCTGATCATTTACATGCCAACGCATCTAACATATCCATGAATACATGCGAATCTCATCTTTACTCCCCAGTATACTGAAAATGTTCTAGTCTAACCCAGTTTTCTCTCTTTACACATGATTCATCTCTATCTATCTTATATATCTAAATGCATGGTTGTGATGACATGTTTCAATTCTGTTGACCACAGCAATATATAAATTAGTCATTGACCTGCGCGTTGCACGATATTTTACTAAATGAATGTATGTTATAATAATGATTAGCCCTCACAGGAATTTATTTTTAAATTCATATACTAAAAGATCATATCCATGTTGTTCTTGATTACTTTCTAGAGTAATGTGCATAAAGTATATATATATACATGATATCATATGCAACTGCAAAGATCTTCACAATTACTTTCACATAAAAAAAAAAAACAGTTCATATATCATAATAGTATAGAAGAACTCATTATAACTATGATTGTGATACTTAAAATTGTAAAGTATTATAGTAAATAAGAGTAAACAAACAAATCTAGAGGTATTAAGATAATATTGTATTATATATTAAAATAAAAAGGACATACATCTAAATAATAAAATAATATAATCTTGTTTAATTATATGGATTTTCAAGTGTATCTAGAGTCCTAGAATTGTTGGTTGTGCGGAAATTTGGCTCAGAAGTTCTAGAATTGATTTTATACTTCAGAATAGCTGATTTCATTAAGTGCCATTATCTGACTTGACCAAGCAAAATTATACATATAATTTGTAGCCAAGCTCTTATTACTCTATTTCGTTACAGCTGGTGATTTCTGGAAATAATTTATATTCATGTCGAGCGGTAAGTGGTAGTTATACGCTGAACGTGATTACATGATGATGACAACCATCAAATGTCTGCCATCAACTATTTCATTAACTTCTGGCCACAAAATAATAAAATTAATTTTTAATGTTAATTTGGTCTTTGACCAATTAACCTTTTAGTTTAAAAGAAATTCACCTTATAATTATATAGTTTAGCACTTCTAGTTCAAATTTAATTAATTTTTATTTTTTGAATGCTAAAGGTAAACATTTCATTAGGAATGCACCGTACAAAACACTGTAGAGGAAGCATTTGTGAACACATTTTGTTCAGGCACTCAACTCCCCACTAAACCAAAAGTATACTAATCTTAACCCAGTTTCCAACGAGCAGGTTTTTGCAGCTTTCAATGCGCTTAACGGATCTTTAATTTCTTTTCATCCGAAAAGCCCAAACTATTGCAAGAGGATCATCTTTGCAGAATATTGCTAACAATAGTCCAAAGGCAGTTCATATTTAATCAATTATTAATTCGATTAAAAAACTTCTTAATCCACACTCCAATTGAACTTTTTAATTGAAGTTAAACAATTAGCCTGGATATCTGAAGTTGCTACTTGTTATTTGAAGTTTATGAACAAAAATAGATTTGCATGGAAAACATAATGGTTGTGGAATGTACAATGTCAATGGACTAAAAACCTGAACTAGAAGGTAAAGAAGTACATTCGTATACACCCATTTATTCTACAGCTTAAGAATTACCATCTTAATCTCTGGATAACAACAACTAATATTGGTTCAGCATTGAACAATTGTCAAAAAGGAAAGACAGTGCGGTGCAGGTTCTAAAAGGCAAAATGAAGAGAAAACCTTACTTGTATTTTATCTGCAAATGTTATTGAACCAATGCTTTTCTTAGTTGCCTCCTCGCTATAAACATATGAGAATGCACAGCAGGTGTTCATATTTGGAAATATCTATCATAGAAAAAGGGAGAAAAAAGTCATTTCCTATAATCATCTGTAGTTGGTAGATACAAAGTATAATCCGTAATTGAGACAACGTTACCTCTTCAATCCTTCTATCTTCTAATTTGTTTGTAACTGTTAAGCTGACGGGATTAGAAGTTACTGTGATCCTGTAAGAATTACAAATTTAACCAAAGAAAATGAAAGCTATTACTTGACAGCCATAATTTCCGAAGCGCAATAGTCAATCTAGCAAGGGAGTAGTAACCTTTGGGAGATGAAGCCGAGATAGTCAAGAAAGATACTATGACAGCCAGGACTGCCCTCAAAATTAGTAACTCTCCATGACTGGCAATATTTAGGAAGAAAGAAACCTTAGACAAGAATAAAGTTGCTCTTATTTGGGTAAAAGCAAGAACAACAAAATTTTAAAAAAACCTTCAAATCTTCATGAAGTAATCTTCTATGCATCCTTTTGTTAAGGTAGTTTTTAATCGAGTTTGTAGTGTGAATATCGCTTTCTTTCATACTTATGTTGCAACGCGTGTATAACAAGTCCGCTACGCTCCTTGTTTTCCCATCCAACACTTCATACTCTTGCTTCATACCTTCCAGCATACCACCAACCTGGAATAGTAGAAAGCAGCAACATGAATTAAAGATAAGAAATTATTCTGACTATAAACTAAAGATGGAAAGTTAATCCCACGATTTCCTATAACATTATTTAAAGCTAGTACAGTAGGCCAAAAGCAAACTAAATTAAAGCCAAGCAAGCACAAGAGGTCGCTTGGACCAGTGAAGAGGTCGCTTGGACAAGTGCAGAGGTCACTACAATGTGAAGTTATATTTTATGAGTCACACTGACACATGAAAGCACTTATCAGAAAAGGTAGTTCCACATTGTTTAAACAAGTACTTATGGGAAGGATTCCACCAAAGAAAAGCTTAAGCTTTTGCCTTAGATATGGCATGGGCACAACTTGTATGTAGGCCTATTGGTTCTAAATTAACAAATGCTCGTACGCCTGTACTACAGAACCAACTTCAAGTTTGTATCGATGATGACTTTCTGTTTGAGCTCTTAATAATTTAAGCAGATAGATAAACATGCAGTCTCAGGCCCAACCAAATCTTTTTGAGTCCGTTATCCTCACTTTGTCTACAAAAGAAGAGTTGGACTTAGTAGTCCCACTCAGCGTTATACACCATTGATCTCCCTGGGACGAGAGCGATACAAACTCCTGCTCTGTAAGCCTTTCCTCCTCGCAAGATTGTAGAACCAAACTCTCATGATTCTGTGGTGTCCTCATTCTTAAAAATTCTAGCTAATGAGTAGCCTCAGATGGACCACCTGCTCATCTGCATACGTGATTGTGGATCTGGGTTGGCTCTAATATGAGAGTTGAAATATTTTGGATTTGACACTCCTAGATCAAGGCTTAAAGCAGAAGCAAATTGAATGCTATTGATGCTCAGAGTACAACTTAAAGGACTTTAGTGTCGTGAGAACACTTCTTTAAGATTGTGTACTAACATCACCTCAAACTAATGCCAATTACTAGTTGCTATAAGTAGGAGCTGGAAGGATTCTACATTTCCTAATCAAGCAGAAAACAATTTAGAAAGTAAAGACTGAAGTAGCTGCATAATGTAATATGTAGAATACTTAATAACCTATAAGTAGGGGGTTGAATTATGGACTTATCTGACTCCAATTTATATGCATGACCTAATACTTTGCATCAGACAACAATTTGAAGGATAGATACGACAATTCAGTATTCAGGTTAAGTGCAATAGAGTACCTCATCTTCTTGCACATTGTTAGCTGCATAGATGTGACAATTAGGGCCAACTCTGTGATCTTTGGCCAATGATGGAAAGAAGCTTTCCTCATAACTCTGCTTCAATTTTCGAGTACCTTGAATTGCTGAGCTTAAATCTAGTGCCAGTTTCTGCATTTTTTAACAGGATGAAACTTCAAATGGAGTATATATAGCCAGCACACTAAAACAGAAAATATAATATACCTGCAACCGCTCACGCTTTAAACAATTCAGCTGTAGCTGTGCCTTCTCATAGGCAAGCCTATATAGCAACGATAATGTTTCAGCTGACCTGGAACAAGAATATATCAGATAGCATCAGCAAATAAAGCCTGAGCCAAAAGGCAAACTTCGGCAGACAAAAGCTCCAGCTTCTAAATAGTGTTTCTGTTTGTGCTACAGAAATAGATTGTAAGAAGGGACCACCTTTGCTTCGAAAGAGAGCCAGACTGATCATTGGATTTCTGTAAAAGAAAACACAAACGAACTTAGAGAAGGGATAAAGCAAGTTTAGTATGGTATTAACTCATACCAATGACACATGAAATGAAAGTACTTCATAGTCTAACCTGAGATCGCATTCCAAAGCTAACCACCTCATAGTCTTTGGCTTTTCGAAGGCCATCCAGCAAATATTCCATCATGTTCATCTACACAAGGAGAAATGACAATTGAAGCCAACAAGTGATAAAACCTAGAAAAGCATAGATTGAGTAAGCAGAGAAAATGAGTCCTTTAATATGTTACTATATTATTTGTTTTTGATTCCCACAAACAGGAGTTCATTAAAAAAAGAGTATTGAACTTCTACGTTTTTGCAATTTCATTTCTATTCTTCATTTGATTTGTTTGTGACCAAAGACAGTCCAATGCTACTTAAGAAATAATTGTACAAGGCAGGAAATAAGTTATAACAAAACAAAGAATTGAAAAGAGGGGGAAATCAATATAATAATAATTCGTAAAAAAAAAAAAGACAAACGGATTGGATCAGGAATCTAATTTTTTATTCGGAATGGATTAAAAAATCTTCCTATGTTACACATATCAGTTCTATGACTTTATCTGGTAGCTCAGATATTGCCACGTGATATTTATCTGATTCAAGACCCTCGAGGTGCAGTCCATTCTGTTAAAGACAGACCAAAAAAATTATCATCTCTATGGGATTAAATCCTGAGTTATGGACAAAGAAATAATTCTTTTTTTTAAAAAAAAAAAGAAAGAGACGGATTAGAGATTATGGAAGTGAATATTATATGCATTTACTGCTACTGCACCTTTGATTCTAGTTCCCACTATGTTTTAAAAAAAAAAATGTAAAGATAATAAAAGCTCTTCACCACTTCATGATCTAGTTGATGAACCACCGGGCCTAGCATATTCCTTGTCTGTTCTGAAAACTTAGTCAAAACCTGAAAAGAAATTTCTGCACATCAGAACAGAACCACTGGATGAGACAGCAGTAAGTTTTTGCTTAAAGAAGATGCAGCCACCATACATCATCCCATTTTGTTAAGGTCGTATCTTCTCCAATTGTTTCCCTTTCCTTCTCATAATTGGAAGATTGTACACAGATGTCAGCCTCACAAGCATCACTTCTTCCAACCTCCCAGCTTATTTTGGCCAATTTGCTATTACGGTCTCTGTCACCAAGAACTTCTGCAGTTCTTTTCTGAGTGCGAGATTTCTCGTAGAACAGGTTTTCCGAAGGAAAGGAGTCTTTCTCGTATTCATTCGTAATAATGCAATTGTTTTGTGACGCCAAAGATACTGAGGCTTCCACATGCGAGGACTCTATACTGTCAACAGACAGTTTTTTAAGAGGGCTTCCTTTAAGACTTCGCACTGATTCCGAAGAAAAGAAATGCATGTCACCAAGATTATGAATCAAACAGCCACTTGAGACTGCCTTTTCTAGAGATTTTTTATTCTGCTCAGGGTGCTGCTTCAAATCTCCACCCTCATGATTTCGACAGTCCTTACCTTCTGCTGACCTCTCTTCCAGCCTCTTCAGTCCAGAAACATAGAAAACTGAATTTGCAGTAGTTTCTGAAGCATCGACTTCATTGAGTGTGTTCTTTACTGGAGAACCAGCTTCAGAATTAGCAAGTAAAGGACTATTGGACACCAGATGAAGTTGCGGTACTTCTTTTTGTAACTCCAAATATTTCCTTGGTGAGGTCTCTGTTGTAAGTTCTAAAAGCTTACCCTCATGAGAAACACTTGTAAACAACCCATCTTCTTGATAATCTCCATTACCAGCAGCAGTTGCAATCAACACATTTTGACTCAAAGTGCTAATTGTCTTAATACCACCAGGAGTCTCATTTTGACTCAGATTGCTAACAGTCTCATTACCAGTGCTAATATGTCTATTTTTTATATCCTTCTGATCATGACTAAGGTTTTTGAAATGATTAACAGGAGTATCTACATGATTGCTTCTGACATCTGCCCCACTTTCCCACAAGACAGTTTTATGAGAAGAATTTGCTAACTGGACATTCCTTAACTTCAGTTTCAGTGCATCAGTTCCTCTTTTAAAAGGTGAGGAAAACCTATCAAGGCTTTTAAGCTTAGTAATGCTCTTCTGAAGTGATGAAAAACTTAAACTTTGTGGAGACTGCATACTTAACAATGTTTTAGACCCCATTGCTTCAGGTGTCAGAGTTGAAAATTTTGCAGATGAACAGGCAGCAGATGCTCCTGGCAAAGGAGATCCATGAAAACCTCCATCTGAACTGCATCCAACATCAGTATTTGTATATGCATGCCCCAGCGCAGTTGTCTTTAGATGTCTGTCATCTGAACCTTGAAATACTGATCCGTGTTGAAGTGATCTAGTGGTGCTCTCGGGTGTGCCAACAGTGATATCAGAAACCCCAATATTTCCCCCCGTCATTTTGTCTGCAGATTCAGTATAATGCTTATTGGCCTGCACATCAGCAAATAAATCACTAACATATGAGTCTCAAGGAATAATATGGAAAAAAAAAAAAACAGAAAGGACTTAAAAGAAAGTGGACTGTGCAACACCCTCCTTATTCTACCATGCAAATCTCATGTATATCACCAGATAGATGAGTAAACCAAATTCTTCAATTAAACAGTCTCATGAAAGATGTCTAGGTTGTGAAGGCTTAAGGTTATAACCCACCAACAAATAGTTACCTTATACTTCAAGGTAAACAGTTATTTGCTCTACAAGTGCACCGAAATAATGATGGCATTAGCAAACATAGAAAAGTGAATTTCCAAGTAACCATCTAAACACAGTACCCTCCTCTGCTAGGATATAATGAAATAAGTATTATATATATATCTAACTACAGAAAAGCTGACAGGATACTAACTTATGCAGTCACGGGATGATCAGATATTCTTACTTCAACTGGCTGTTCAGAAATGCTGTCATGAGGAGATGTTGATAAGTCCGAAGACTTTTCAGCTGTACAAGATAAATCTTTCACAACCTCTTGGTCTTGAGTCGGCACGCCCTTGTCCATTTCATTTCTTCCAAGGTCTTTCACACTCTTGCAATTAGATAAATAATAAGTGCAAAGGAAACCGGAAAAAAAAAAAAAGAGGAAACGGGAAACCAAAATGTCAAAGGATGAGTGACCCTTACTTCAACAAGGTTTTTGTAGCTATTAATATGAGGATGAACAGATAAATCACGAGACCTTTCATCAACACCACATAAATCTTTCATAACCTCTTCAGTCGGCATGGTTTTATCCATCTTACTGCTTCCAGCATCTTTTTCATCCTTCCCATCGCCTCCACATTCAAAATTGGATACTGACTCAACATGGGAAAGATGATAAGGAGATACATTACTCAAATCCTTAATGCCTACTGCAAAAATGGCATCTAGTGAGGGAGAAAGCCTCCCATAATCGTAGCTCCTAACATCTTCACCAACAAGGCTCATTTCATTTGAATCTTTTCCATCACTTGCACCGCCATCAAGTGAAACAGAAGACTCCTGAGTGAACTTTCTAGCATTTGTTAGCGCCATAAGGCTTCCAGAATGTGTTACTGCCGTACTTGGCGCTGGTGATTTGTCATCAAAAACAAGATGAGTCCTTGTAGGTGTTTTCAAATCTCCTCCTGAGTCTGATCTAACAAGACTACGGAAATGCACTGAAAATGAAGTAGAATCCATTGTAATATCATGGTTTTCATCCGATGCTGCAGAATCTGACAACCTAGGAGGTCTAATGAAGTCTGTTGATACAGGTCCAAAGAAATTGTCTTCTGCTGAAAAGAAGTCAAAAGACAGTGTAACCATATTAGGCTTTCCACAGAGCGATATTTGACTGTAAAAGCACTGCCAAAGGGGAAAACCGAGTATATCCCATGTCAGAAGCAGGAGGCAGTTGCTAACAATCAAACTAATCACAATGGCAACAATTTGAACGGCTGCCTACGTTTGGGCTTTAATGAAAGTGACAGTCAATTCACTGAAATTAATCGGAATGCAAGATATTTTATACGGATGATTTTTTCATCTCAATTGGGCCAAGATTTTGTCGGGAAAAGAAAGTTCGAGTCGAACAAAACCAAAAAAAACAAAACCAACCTGAGCATCACCAATCCAACTCGCATATTTGATGAAAGGTAAATTTTCGTTCATTACCTTGAACGTATCAATTTCCAGCACCAGTAAGAATGCACGAAAGAGAAAAGGTTAACAGAAGAAGGAAAGGAACCCACCGTCATTGGAAAAGGCAGAGCCAGCAGTGCTGCTCCCTGGAGACGGTGTTTCAGCTAGCTTGAAAAAGGACTTCCCGTCAGCAAAGACCTCTCCATCCTCCTCCTTGTCGTCGAATGCGCTGGGAGAATCATTGCTGCGAATTCCTAACTCCGAAAAAAGGCCTATACTGTCGCTTTCATGAGACTTCACACTAGAATCAGTTCCATCCCAGGGTTTAGGGTGGGAAGAAGAAGTGGAGTCGGAATGGTCATCGTCTCGATTGAAGATGTGGACGGACGTGATTTCGACATCTGCAAAGCTAACTCGCCGGGATCGCTTCCTCTTTGCGGCGATTGTCTCTTCTTCGGTCCCGGCGTGGCCGGGATCTTCAGGCGGGTTTTGCTTGGTCGCCATTGATGGTCTCGATGATCCCTTTCTTCTACTTTGGAAATGCAGCAACTAGCATCCACTCTGAAACTTTTCACTCGAGAAAGTCCGGGATAATAGTGCGGGAAATTTTGGTTTCTTATATATTTTACAAGGGTTTCGGATTAGGAATCAGGATTCAAAACTAGACAACAGGCCGCAAGGAAAAGAAAAAAAAAATTCAAATTGCAACAATATCCATTTTTTTCAGAAAAAAATTAGTTTTATTGCAAAAGTAAACTAGTCCCGGTCAGCACTCCGAAGTTAAGCGTGCTTGGGCGAGGGTAGTACTAGGATGGATGACCTCCTGAGAAGGTTTCGTGTTGCACCCCTTACTTGAACATAATCCGATCAGAATTCCGAAGTTAAGCGTGCTTGGGCGAGAGTAGTACTATGATAGAGGACTTCCAGTGATTTGGCGAGAGTAGTACTAGGATGTGTGACCTCCTTGAAGTTCTCGTGTTGCACCCCTTACTTGAACAGGATCTGGGCTCGTACCTCCTAAAAGAATAGGAGTGGGCAAGTAATGGCGTCTTTAACCCCACCCCGCTTCTTAATGTTTGGGCGTTCGTGTTCCAGTGATTGGGCGAGAGTAGTACTAGATGGGTGACCTCCTGGAAGTCCTCGTGTTGCACCCCTTACTTGAACAGGATTTGGGCTCGTACCTCCTAAAAAAATAGGAGTGGGCAAGTAATGGCGACTTTAAGCTCACCTCGCTTCTTACAGCATGTTTGGTTCACTGAATGTAATAGGGGATGAATGGGGAATAGGGAATAAGGAATAGGGAATGAGGAATACGGATACTTATGAAGTTGTTTGGTTGATACTGTGTACAGTAATATGAATGAGTAATA
>JAOYMS010254503.1:1412-15858 GCA_025802395.1 Oenothera biennis | reverse complement strand
TGTGCATTTCTTAACAGCTAACGTTAAATGGAGATTCTCGTAGCCGTCTGGTCAAATTGGTCAGTCATCACTCCATGCTTTATTTTGAGTAATTTTAACTGTCATTCTTTATATATTAAAACCGTCTGGTCAAATTGGTCAGTCATCACTCCAGGCAACATTATGATGCAGGATGTTTCATTGTGATTTTCATCCGTAATGTATTTCAGTAATTAAATTGTTGGAGACTATAAATTGCTGCCTTCTTCTTATAATGTCCACTGGGAGGAGTTGATTAAGGTTAAAAGGTGGAAGCATTTAGCTGTATGAAGATCTTCCTACCAGTTCTTACAAGTACATGCAAGAGTTTGATTTAGTAATGACAGTGGGTAGCTGCACTTGAACACAATTTTGCAAGTCTAGGGGTTTGCTGAATGTTTTGGTCAATATCAGACAAAATCTTAACCTGGTCCATTAACACTCAAGTACTACTTTCTTGCTATCAACCACATGTAGATCCCTGACAAAAAGCTTCTTTCCGTTTTGATTATGTAGATAGTAGATATAGATTGCTTGAAGTTTAACTGCATGCTTATTTGGTTGTCCACTCTGAGTGGCCCTTTTTATGACTTGATTGTTCATTGTTGCACTATTATTAGTTTAATGATCTCCGTATGCTATATTACACGTATTTTCTTGCTTATGACTTGCATTCTACAGGCTAAATTGCTGGTAGAATTGACAGTAGTACCACTGAGGCTTTTACATGAGCGTTGCGAGGTAAATTCTTTTACTGCGCTGAGTATATTAGTTAAAAACTTCTACACTAGTACTTATTTCACCTATAACTTCCAGAATTGCTTTCTTTTTTTATTTTGATTTAAAACTGATGAAGATGCTTGTGATGTTAGGAAGAATTCTTGTGGGAGGCTGAATTGATCAAGATAAAAGCCCCTGATTTGAAAAACAAAGAGGTAAATGGCTGCGTTCTGTTACATTTGACATGCTAGATGCAAGTCAGTTAGAACATGTCCATTGAGTCAATTATGAGGTTTATGGATAAATGGAACACAAACATGATTCGTCCATCTCTGTTTGATTAAATGATGCATGTGGATAACTAGTTGTAGTCAGTAATCTCGAGGGAAATGATAGATTTTGTTGAGCCCTGTAGAGGATTTTGGCGAACTAGTGCTTGTTCCACTTTATGATAAGCATTTCATGTGAGAAGTATGCTTCAGTTGTATGATCCATGTGGGACCGTATACATGTTTAACATGTTCTGGCTAGGGTTACAGAAAATAATCAAATTTACTACAAATTGTTGGTATTTGCAGGTCAGAGTAAATACACGTTTGCTTTACCAGCAGACAAAGTTTAACCTTATTCGAGAAGAGAGCGAGGGCTATGCAAAATTGGTAAGATGCCTATGTAATTTTTTTACCGTATCCCTACTTTTATAGTCTTGCGCATTGTTGGTGCCTTATTAATGAAATTACTAGCTTCATGGTTCAAGCGAACAAGAATGTGATATTCTTTTCTTCTTTCAAATTTTCTTTCTGATTCCTATGAGTCGGCGCTTTCTAATGGGCTTTGTTTCCAGTCAAGCCTCACTTCGGTTGAGATTGAAAGCAATTTATTCTGGTCTTGAGGTTGTATATTAAGGTTTTTCTTTTAGCCGAAGTTAGTTATTAATGTTAAGTGATGTTAGAAATAAATCATAATTCTCTATTAAATGTAAAGTTTGTTAAACCAATTAGCCTAGCAAACCTGTGAAGGTCCAACAATTAGACAAATCGAATAAAAAGCAGAAATGCTGAACCTGTGAGTGTAGCTCCGTCAACTTCTAATAGTTACCCACCAAATGGACAGGAGTTCTTATTCCTTCAACTTATGGGAGAGCATGTCCCTCCATTTCAAGAGATTTGGAGGTTAAGTGAATTCATCGATTGCCCTCTCTATCCAGACTCGACAGAAAAAGGAAAATGGCCATGACATAACATGAGTTTTCCTTTTCCTTTTCTTTTTCATTTCCATTGTGATTATTAACAGATTTGATTTGGGCAATTGACAAATCTTGTTTCCAAGAGATGATGAACAAAACATTTAGAACCAACTTTCCTTGCAATTTTAAGCAGGGAACATTAAGGTTAATAACTCCTAGGTGCCCTGTCTTTATTGGTTTCTAGATTAGTTTGCCCCTAGGGATGACTAGCCGTTTACTACTTGGATAGTGTAATATTATGGTGCCGAGAAGGCGCAGTCACATATATTCAAGAATACCTGGCACCCTTTGATCTTAAAGCACTTTAGCTTTTGGCAATTCTATAGATGCAATAATCTTACTGCAAATACTTTATATCTCTAGTCATGCTTACGTTGCCGTTTTCTCTATTTGAAGGTCACCCTTCTTTGTCAAGGTTCTGAAGCATCTTCTCATAACTCCACGTCAGCTACCATAGGAATTATTAAGGTAATAAGATCGCTGATGGATTTTGTTACGAAAAGTTGTTTTCTGCTACAGTGAATAATAGTTACTCTATTGTTGCAGTCACTAATTGGACACTTTGATCTGGACCCAAATCGTGTATTTGACATTGTGAGTGCTTATACTTGGTTCTCATGTGCCTTGAAAGATTTGTACATGTATGTGTACTAAAATACTTTGATTTCATTTGTTCAATTATTTGCTCAATCAGGTCTTGGAGTGCTTTGAATTGCAACCTGATAGTAATATTTTCTTGGAACTGATTCCTATTTTCCCAAAGGTATTAAGTAGGTTCATGAGTTTATCAAGTTAGTATGTTTTAAACCGAGCAAGTTTTCACCTCTTATACCTGTTGGTTTTGTGCAGTCGCATGCTTCACAAATTCTTGGTTTTAAATTCCAACATTATCTTCGCGAAGTAAATACGCCTGTTCCATTTGGGCTCTACAAGCTTACGGCATTGCTTGTGAAAGAAGACTTCATTGATCTGGACAGTGTGTGAGTAGATTCAGTTACTCTGTTTTGTTTATGGGTGCATCTGACTAATTTTCACTCGAGTTTAATGTCATCCTCTTGGTATATAATATAATTGTAGGAAAATAGAGCATACAGTAGGGTATTGCTGTTATAGTTTATATTTACGCGGCCAATTGTATTATGAAATGGAGAATGTTAAAGTTTTACTCCAAGAAGTGTAAGAACTAAGAAGAGTCATGCCTGGCTTTATAGAGCATTCATGATCTGATCTAAGACTTGGGTTTCTCAAATTAGTTTGTAGGTTGTAATGCTGCATTCAGCAGATGCTGCGTGCTAAATGGGCAAACTGTAGAATGGCATATGAGAGTTCCTATTTCGAGCACGTGAAGAATAGATCCACTGATTTGTGAATAGAGTTCTTGACCCATTCTACATATGTTCGTGAATGTTTTCCTGGGAGGAAAATTTTAACTTTCGAGGGAGTTTGATATCAAAACCTATTGCTTATGATCTTAAGCAATCTTCCTAATTCGTTTAATCTCCGTAGACCCTAAAGAAACCCCTTCCAGCTGAAACAGTCTGCTGGTTGCCAACAGTGACTTCCTGGCATGCTAATTACATCACAAAACTTGTGAAATCCTACTCCTAACTGAATGACTTCTTTGGATCTTGTAATGAGGCCATTGCTTAGAACAGTTGTGTATAGTTTTCACATAGTTAATTCTGCAATATCCTCAATGAAAACCTCTGCAATATCTCCTGGTGTCTTTTGTTGTTATTGTTGTTGACATTGAACATATGCCTTATGATAAGTGTTCTCTAGGTGTTTTCTTATGACCGGTATAGCTATTTATTAATAAAGAGGTGCATTGGTTACAGATGCTTGCATTTAATCCCGAAGGATGATGACACAATACAGAACTTCACTTCTTTTTCTGCCAAGCGACTTGAAGAGGTATGAGATTTATAGTTCCTGTCTGCAAAAGACTAGAAAGGATGATTTCTGGTTGTTGTCTCCCTTTCACTTGCATATACTTTTTACGGTTTAGAATTTGGTAAAGTATTTTGTATATCCTGCACTTTCATGGTGCCTCTTAATGGAAGTACCTTTATCACAAAAAAGGGTAAAGTCCATTTGGTCCTTGAACTATTCATTGAAAAGCAACTTGATGCTTACTGATTTACTAATCAGTTCATTCCTTTGTATATCTGCTAATAATAAAGTTGGTCCTGTTATGACACAAGTTGCTCTGGCCCAAAGCTATGTGGTAATTGCTATCTTGGTTGATAATTGTCAATTGGTACATGACATGGCTGGTTTAAGTGATATAATATTGTTAGTAGATGCAGAGACAAATGTAAATAGAGGTGAATGTCTTAATCCTGTCTATTGCTGTTGCTCCTTTACTGCTTTTTTACTTTATGTCCCGTATGTCTTGGCTACCACTCTTACTACTTTGGATAGGAAAAAGGTTGTCTTGTGAGGCTATATCCAAGCTGAGTCCATGGACTAAATTTCTTGCTGAAGTACAGTCTCATAGTAATTTATATTAAAAAAGAGTGAGTGCAGCATATAAGTGAGGAAGGTCTATCTATTTATCAACTTGAGCTTTGGGTTGGATATGAGCATCAGTCACATGTAAAGAACTCTATTATATTTAACATGGCACCAAGTCTGGTTTCAAGCCTGCATGGAGTACATCACATCGTGCTGGAGGCATTGTTGTTGGGAGCCGGAGACCTCAATCCGTGTTAAAGGTCGATGATATTTAAGTCCTGACCTCGAGAATGCACATGCACCTCATGTCACGATTGGCCAGTTAGGGGCTAGAGGCACATGAAAGAAAAAAAAAAGAGTTGGTAAAAAGGAATTCTATGTTGCATGTGAGGGCATGGTTTGGAGTCCTAATTTGATTAAAAAGAGAGTGAATGTGGCATATAAGTGGAAAGTTCACCGATTTATCAGCTTAAGGTGTTGGGTCACATATGGGTATGGATCACTCTTAAAACCCTCTTCATATGTATCATGGACCATATTTCTTTCAGTTCAAGAACCGCAGAGGCAATTTACCCTTGAATTTCAGTGATGCAATGTGATTGTTTCTCTTTGTTTGGTTCCTTGGCTCTTGACCTGCTCTAGCTGATTGGGTTGGAAATTCATGTAAAATTTTGACTACTTGTTCATTGGGCTCCTCAATCTGCGCAGGCTAATAAGATTGGTAAGATAAATCTTGCAGCTACTGGGAAGGACCTCATGGAGGATGAAAAACAAGGAGATGTTTCTATAGATTTATTTTCTGCTTTAGACATGGAAGCTGAAGCTGTGACTGAGCGTTTGGCTGAGCTAGAGACTAATCAGAGTTTGGGTTTGCTTTGTGGATTCCTTGCTGTGGAGGACTGGTGAGTAAATAGTTGCACATTTGAGTCCTAAATTAGTTATGTAACAACTTATTCCTGACAGAATGTTATTTGAAGTTCCGCTGTATGAATATATACTTCCACATTTGAGTCCTAAATTAGTTATGTAACAACTTATTCCTGACAGAATGTTATTTGAAGTTCCGCTGTATGAATATATACTTCCACATGCGATTGCTAACGTTGTTATTGTTTAAAATCCAGGTGCCATGCCAACTTGCTGTTTGATCGGCTTTCACCTCTTATTCCTGCGGCGCATCTTCAAATATGTCATGGATTATTCAGGTGGATATACTGACTCCTTAAATCTTGAGGTTGATCTTGAGGGAAATGAGCTGAATCTGAAATTAGACTTGTACAATTTGAATATATTCTTCCAATTCACGCAGTTTCTGCTGTATATACTCTTTATCCTATATTTCTAATTAATTAATAATTTGGCCAGGCTAATTGAGAAAACAATCAGTCCGGCATATCGAGTTGTTAGGCAGATCCATTCCCGGAGTTTTGGGTTTGTACTAGGTGTAGGCGGGGATCAAGTGGATTCAACAAAAACCGTGGGTGATAAGTCATTTGTAGACCTTCCTAAGGAACTTTTTCAGATGCTTGCTTGTGTTGGACCATACCTCTACCGTGATTCTATGTTGTTGCAAAAGGTATATCATATTTTCAATGTAAGAAGATGAAATTTTTGTTTGATTTTGTATTTCCTGATGTAAATGATGATATTACTAAACAGGTTTGTAGAGTTCTGAGAGGATACTTAGTCTCTGCTGATGAGCTCGCCTCTGGAAGCAATAATGAGGCAAATCCAGAATTTGTCACTGGTGAAAGCAAACCACCACGTCTCCACCTTAAGGAAGCTAGATTACGGGTTGAGGAAGCATTAGGAGCCTGCATACTTCCTTCATTACAGTTCGTTCCTGCAAATCCAGCAATTGGACAGGGGATATGGGAAGTCATGAATCTGCTTCCATATGAGGTTAGTTTCAGTGAAGTACTACTAATTTATCGAGAAATTATTATACTTCCTGATGATCATCATACCTTCAGGTCAGATATCGATTATATGGTGAGTGGGAAAAGGACGATGAGAAGATGCCCATGATGTTGGCTGCAAGGCAGATAGCCAAGGTGAAAGAATACACTTTGGCGGCATACATACTTCATTGTAATGTTTAATTTTTCTTATTCTCCTAAGCCCTTTTACAGTTGGATACTCGAAGGATCCTTAAAAGGTTAGCAAAGGAAAATCTGAAACAGCTAGGTCGGATGGTTGCCAAACTAGCTCATGCTAATCCAATGATTGTCCTTCGTACAATTGTTAAGCAGGTATTTGATAGGGATAGTAGTTTTTTGGCCCTTTTTCCAATAGAAGATTGAATTGACTTGTCTGAAAGATACTGTTTGGTAATGTATCCAGATTGAGTCGTACAGAGACATGATAACCCCAGTTGTTGACGCGTTCAAATATCTAACACAGGTGTGAGTCATACTTTTGATTACTCTTTCGTTTGTGGCTTTGTCTTTTTGGATCAGCCCTTTCTGTATTAGGATTGAATCTTATTCATTTTTGTGCAACTGGTTTTACGGTATCTTCTTTTATAGAGATTTAACAAAAATTTTTTGCCATTTTTAACATTTGGTTATACAAAAAATAATCAAATGTTACGGAAGTCATCTTTCTCCATGTTGTGGAATAATTTCAGTGAACAAGTGGTGATGTAGTTGTAAATTTTGTAAATGCTAGTGGCTACTCAGATTTAAACCTTCCGACTATGCATCCTAACCTTCATCTATTCTTCCCAATTTACTTGGAACACATGAACAGCTTTCTTTAGTTATTTGGATGAGCTATATCAGTTTTTATATTTAAGAAATATCGTTTATTATACTGACAGTTTATCTAAACACCCTTCTGCTCCTTTGTCACTATTTTTTTTTTTCCTTTTTTAATTGAAAGAACAAGGCTGTATTATATATGTATGTTATACTTAAATTGCATCCCATTGTCTTGTTTGTTCTATTTCTTGAATGCAGCTTGAGTATGATATTTTGGAGTATGTGGTAATTGAGCGTTTGGCTCAAGGTCGGCCGAGACTAAAAGATGACGGGATCAATTTATCTGACTGGCTGCAATCCCTGGCTTCGTTTTGGGGTCACTTGTATGTCTTCTTTCTTAAACTTGTGTTATTTTTTTAATCTACCTGATATTTCTTTTATTTGTTTTTCTCATAGTAATGTTAAGTAAAGACAATACCTAAAAAAATGGTTCGCCTGATCTGGAATCTCTGATGCTAATGTATCTCTCTGTTTTGAGATTTGGGATGAAGCTTTAAGTGACCATGTTCCATGTTATTACTGTTTTTTTTTAATGAAGAATCATAATTCATGCATTTTCGCTTCTCCGGAATTTGGGTGATCAAATTTTGTGCATCATGGTGCTTGGGCGCTCCATTTCAGTTTTCAAGTTGCGGGATTGCTGCTGAACTGCTTACTTATTTACTGGAGTGTGGAAATCTTGTGATTGCAAATTTTTCAAGGATTGCAGTGACTTCACCCCCAATTTGCATCTTAGATCCACTCTCAAGTGACCTAGCCTACTAATTAGGAGGCTTTATTCACAATGGACTCACTTCCACATGAAAAATTTATTCGTTTGGTGATTTACATGTTATTTTCTTTATACAGGTGTAAGAAGTATCCATCAATGGAATTAAGGGGTTTGTTCCAGTATCTTGTGAATCAATTAAAGAGAGGCCAGGGGATCGAGCTTGTTCTCCTGCAGGTAATGTATATGTTCAGTACCTTGTAGCGATGTTGATATTGCCCTTGTTTGTTTATTAAGTGGATAATTGCTGACTCATTCAGGAGCTCATTCAACAAATGGCAAACGTCCAATACACTGAAAACTTGACTGAAGATCAGTTGGATGCAATGGCTGGGAGTGAAACTTTACGGTATCAAGTCACTTCTTTTGGAGTGACTCGAAATAACAAGGTAATGTATGGCAGAACTTTCTATTCAGTGACTCTTTTATTTGGTTAATATGTCCTATCAAGATGCTAAATTCGTGAAATATAATCTGTTCTCTGTTCTGTTGTGGTAAATATATTAATTAGCATTTCTTAGATGTGTTTTATCCAAGGATGTGGGTTGAAAATCGAATAGGATGTGTAGGATAAATTTGGTTGAATTATGCACTATGCAGCATACTAAGTTTGTCACCCTTTAGTCTCAAAATGTAGATCCCTTATCAAAGATATATAAAATGGTTTATTTAGATATTACTATCTACTAGCTATCTTTTCTGCATTCATAATTGGTGCTTCGCATAGATAACAGAGATCAGTGACAGGATACAGTAGCTGGCCTGATAGTAACAACTATGATATCTGCCGTTCGTGTTTTCAGTTAATTATGTTCTCTGTTATAGTTCACTCTTATGTAATATTTTTTAATTTTTGTGTAATAATCAGTAATGAACTTTGATATGCTGCATATATTGACCTTTGGTAACTGAAAGTTTATTCTTTAATAAATCTTATGCAGGCACTGATCAAATCGACGAACAGACTGAGGGATTCCTTGTTTCCAAAGGATGAGCCGAAACTGGCAGTTCCACTTTTGCTACTTATTGCTCAACATCGTTCTGTGTAAGCTTCAGTCTTTACTTATACAATTCTTGAGATGGCATGACCTGTAAAGACAAGAAAATGATGCAATGAAAAGTACCCTAGAATGTATACTTTTTTTTTGCCACCCTAGAATGTATACTGGCACTTAGCTGTGAGTGAGAAAAAATCAGCAAAATCGGTTGTAATTTTGTCTATCTACTTATTGTAGCTCTTGCTTTTGTTTCCTTTCCATGTTTACGATAATTATTGTTAGCCTTTGTGAATGCAATCTATGGTGCTGTTTTTGATTCTTCTCTTTCTGATGTGACCAGGGCTGTTTCTTTCTTTTTGTTTTGTTTAGAAAAATTTTCTGGGTCCTTATTTTGATGGGTTATATGTTTCTTTTTCTCTCTTCTAGGGTTATTATAAAGGCTGAAGCACCCTATATTAAGATGGTCAGTGAGCAATTTGATAGATGCCATGGGACCCTACTTCAGTATGTTGACTTCCTCTGCAGTGCAGTGTCTCCAGCATCTGCTTATGGCCACCTAATTCCGCCCCTGGATGATCTTGTTCACTTGTATCACCTTGATCCTGAGGTATTGTTCTCGCTCCTTGGAGCCCCTCCATCCACCAACATGTACATGGATATTCGAACTCATGTTTCCATGATCTTGACAACTCTGGTGGTTCATCTAGGTTGCTTTCCTGATATATCGTCCCGTAATGAGGCTTTTTAAATACCGGAGTAGCTCGGGAGTGTGCTGGCCTTTGAATGACAAAGAAGCTGCAAGCTTAACATCTGAATCGGAGGACATGCCATCCGAGTTGGTCCTTGACCTTGGCTCTCCAAGGAAACCCATAAAGTAGGTTTTTTCAGATTGTACTTCTTGTGAATGCATTGAAGGCTTGGTTATTGTTTATGAACCTCATGAACAGATTTGAGTTCCTAAAACTGACGTCCTGTTGTTGATGTTTTATGCAGGTGGTCTGATCTTCTAGATACTGTAAAAACAATGTTGCCTGTCAAAGCCTGGAATAGCCTGTCACCTGCTCTTTATACTACATTTTGGGGGATGACATTGTATGATCTCTATGTTCCAAGGTCACGTTATGAGTCTGAAATTTCAAAGCAATACACTGCACTTAAGTCTCTGGAGGAACTTTCAGATAATTCTAGTTCTGCGATTACAAAAAGGAAGAAGGAGAAAGAAAGAATCCAAGATTCCCTTGACAGGCTGACAAATGAGCTCCACAAACATGAAGAGCATGTTGCATCTGTTCGTGCCTGCCTCTCTCGTGAAAAGGACAAGTGGTTAAGTTCCTGCCCTGATACTCTGAAGATCAATATGGAGTTTCTGCAACGTTGTATATTCCCCCGCTGCACTTTCAGCATGCCTGATGCCTTGTACTGTGCCATGTTTGTGAATACCCTTCATTCATTGGGAACCCCATTCTTCAACACGGTAAACCACATTGATTTCCTCATCTGTAAGACATTACAGCCCATGATATGCTGCTGCACTGAGTATGAGGTGGGTCGATTGGGGAGGTTTTTGTATGAAACGCTGAAGACTGCATATCACTGGAAGGTAATCTGGCTGTTTCTGTTGGTCTTTCCCTTGAGAAGCTTCTTTTAGCAAACTTGGTCTGCCCCACTTTTTATGTCTGTGTTTGTGATCACAATTAAACAGTAACTTGTGGCTCACCGAAATGGTTGATTACACAGATTAACTAAATTAATTCCTTCTACTAATTGTTGCTTCACCTTGTTTAAAGAGTGATGAATCGATATATGAAAGGGAGTGCGGCAACAAGCCAGGCTTTGCACTTTATTATCGAGATCCCAACAGCAAGAAGGTTTCATATGGCCAGTTCATTAAGGTGGTTTATCTTTTCCATTGTCAATTGGAATCCTTTGCTGAATGCTTTGTAATTATGTGTTTACTTTCCCCTAAGAATCTGGCTAGCATAAAAATAAAATGGATGAAAGGAATAGTAGATGGATACTGATAGGAGTAGCACTATATAAAGGCTAAAATATTAGAGTACCTTGCTTTACTAGAAAGATGTATCCTCCGTATTTTTACACTTTCCAAATCTCCCATGAACTTTTTTTCTAGGTGCTTCTAGTTGGTTGCAGTTACTGTATATCGATGTCATTACGCATGAGCACTTACTCCTGTTGACCCTTCCTTCTAGTAGGATCAACTGCTTTGGCCACGGTGTTTTTTTCCTATTTGTTTCCGCTCTGGAAATGCTTATTTATGTTCTGTATTTTCTTAGAAACATAGATGAGTTTGGAAGAAAGGGTGAGCTGTTTGTTGGCAATTATAATAGTTGGTTATTATATATGCAGGTACACTGGAAATGGAGCCAAAGAATCACAAAGTTGTTGATCCACTGCCTGGAGTCATCTGAATATATGGAAATTCGAAATGCTCTTATCATGCTGACTAAAATTTCTGGCGTCTTTCCAGTTACTCGGAAAACTGGGATTAATCTAGAAAAACGGGTAAGTCATATTGCTGCTGTTCTATAAAAAATATATTGCTGCTGATTGTATCACTTGAATTAATGTATACAGCGGTTATCCATTTATGCACCCACTTTATCCAGGTAGCAAAAATTAAAAGCGATGAAAGAGAGGATCTGAAAGTGTTAGCAACAGGAGTGGCTGCTGCTTTAGCTGCACGAAAGGTATAAATAAGCTGAGAACAATGAAACTTTTTTATATTTTTATTTCAGTCTGGCTGCGAAATGACAATTAAATATTTCAGCCTTTCTGGGTTATGGAAGAAGAGTTTGGAATGGGCTACCTGGATCTGAAGGTGGCTGCTCCACCGCTTCCTTCAAAGAATGCAGCTGCTTCTGGAGTTGCCATTGTCAATCCAAGTGAATTCGCTGTAGGAAGACATGCTGCTTCTGAGAACCACCCTATTGATTCCGGGAACACACACAAAGATCAGACTTCTACTCGGATAAAACATGCAGAAGGGAGGCAGGAAAAGACAGAACACTCCTCACTTGCCAAGTCTGATACCGGATCAGGTAGAGTCAGGTTGTCTGTAAGTGGATCTGATGCTCAGATGTCCAGTGCAGCAGCTGCACAGGGTGGAGTGAATCAGAAGCATGGTGGTGAAGATTCTCTTTCACAGCCTTCTCATAAGGGTGCCCCCGAACCTGAGGTACACCCTGATCTTTATACTGATAATATTTTAAGTTAACCGAAAGGCTTTTTCTGTATGCTGACAGAAAAAGAAAACAAAAAAACCGAAAAAAGGATAGAGGAGAAGAATATCGCTTTTCTAGCTCTGTACTATTACTATGTGCTGGTAGGCCCTATGTCTTATCTATTTTTATCGAATAGTATCGAGGGATGGTGGTGGGCAGCTCTCTCTCAGTCAGCAGTTGATTAGATCAGTCGCAACATAGAGTTTATATTTTCTTGGGAAAAAAAGAAAGAAATGAACAGAAAATTGAAGGACTAGACTGACTAGCCTTTCAGGGCCATTAGACGTCAGCAGGGGGTTGTCTACTGCTATTTTAGTTATTTTTATTTTTCTCTTGGCTGATATATTATCGACCTTTATCAGTTGCGAGACAATTAGACAGTCTTTGGTTATTTTCTCTGGGATGCAGTAGGAGATAAATGGATAGATACGTAATAGACATGTCATTTCCAATACAGATCTGTATATTTTTAGATTGGGTTAGTTCTGAAACAATTTGTTGTGAAAGAAAAAAATCAATTGAAAATACCATTCCTGGAGAAACAGATGCTCTGGCAATCCCTTTAACTGTCGGGGATGGCAGCTATTAATTGAAGCTGTTGCGAGCCCTACATTGGAATCTGCTCACATTTCTTTAAATAGTCGGAGCTAATGTTTCTTTTTTGTGATGTGGAATCATTCTTGACGTGTTCTATGGACTTCAGGTAAAAGTTTCAAGTAAACGAGGCATACCTGCTGGATCGCTTAAGCATCCAAAACAGGAAAGTGCCAAAGATGATGGAAAACCTGGGAAAACAGTTGCCAAGACTTCAACTCCTGTTAATAACTCTTCTCAGCCTTCTACTTCTGCCGCTAATGGTAGCTTAGCAGCCAAAATTTCAGCTCCCTCTACAAGAGCATCAGATACGCACGGAGGAGGTGAACCGAAGGCAGAAGGTGTGTCCAAGTCGTCTGCAGGTAAAGATGATGGGCATAAGAGGAGCAGCCCCTCTGAGGATGTAGAGAGAATGAATAAACGCCGAAAGGCCGGGGAGAAGAGCGATGTACGGGATATAGAGGGTGGTGATGGTAGAGGTGGTTCCATCAGGGAGAGGTCAATGGATCGGATGGGAAATGATGAACATACAAGTAATAGTAGCATGCATAAAGCATCAGAAAAAGCTGTAGATAGATCATCAAAAGATAAAGGATATGAGAGGGGAGAGCACAAGGAAAGAGGAGATGAAAAAACAAGGGATAGATCAATGGAAAGGCACCATGGGAGAGAGCGTTCTGTTGAGAGAGGAGGTAGTGATAGAATGATTGCTATACTTGAAAAAGGAGTTAAGGACAAAGAAGAGAGAAGTAGTAAATTATCATCACGTTACGAGTCTGAGAAGCAAGCTGCTTCTTCTCATGGGCAAGGCCTGCCCCCGCCTCCACCGCTACCTCCACATGTGGTTCCCCAGTCTGTTGCTGCGGGTGGCAGCAGAAGGGATGATGATGCGGATAGAAGGATCAGTACAAGGCATTCTCAGAGGCTTTCACCGAAACATGAAGAAAGGGAAAGGAGACGGTCTGAAGAGAACATTGTATCTCAGGACGACCCAAAACGAAGAAGAGATGATGATTCGCGTTATTTAAAACGAGAAGATCGAGATATCCAGCTTCTTAAGGTATTTATTTACCTTACTATACTTGTTTATATATAAAAAAAACATATGGTTTAATTAATACATGCATTTCTTAGGCATACATATATCCAGAGTTAATTAACAAGTTGCTAGCTCACGTTTGAGCATTCGGACAAATTGCTTGCTAAAATTTTGTTGGACAAATTGCTAGCTCATATTTTGCTTTTTGGACAATTTACGAGCTTATGTTTAGCTTTGGACATATTCCTAGCTTAGGTTTCGTATTGTGGACAATTTGCTAGCTCATGTTTCGCTTGTGGACAAATTGTTAGCTAGCAAATTGCCCACAAAAGGAAACTTGAGCTAGCTAGTTGTCCACAAAATGAAACTTGATCTAGAAAATTGTCCACAAAATGAAACTTGAGCTAGCAATTTGTTCAAAACAAAACTTCAGCTAGAAATTTGTCCGAGTGTCCAAACGTGAACTTGCAATTTGATAATTAACTCATATATTTAGAGGTAGATAATTTGAGTTGAAAAAACTGTCTGTGCAGGGGGATGAAAGGGGAGAAAGAGAGAGGGAAAAAGCAAACATTTCAAAGGAGGATATTGATTCAGCAGC
>JAOYMS010248975.1:0-12217 GCA_025802395.1 Oenothera biennis | reverse complement strand
ACTGTAAAATGCTTACTGTCATGATATCCCCAGCATACATAGCCAATGGATCATTTTTCTTCTCTCCTATAAAAGACGGACTTGTATCAGGTGAGAAAACAGTGTAAATGCAAAAGGTTAAAGCAAAATACTATTACTATTTAGTATTTACCGATTCTATAAGGAGCAGATGGAGCTGCAGGTGAAATCAAGATGTCGTTCTCATCCAAGGCTGATTTAAAGCTATTGCTGATCAGTGTTCTTACCTGAAGAAAAAGAATGTTATTAAATTTATCTAAGAGTACATCTCTTCTTTTTGTAAGTGTGTTATAGCTAAAACTAGGAAGGTGTGCTGATATGGCACCTGTTGTGCACGTTTGTAATACGCATCGTAGTAACCTGCAGAAAGGGCGTATGTTCCCATCAAAATTCTCATCTTAACCTGTAAACATAAGATCAGACATTATAACTTTCAAAGTTACTGTGAATCCGACTATAAAACGGTTGTGGCACTTCTCTTTATTAAAGCTAGGAATAACATTAAAAGTTTGGAGAGTGCAAATGGGAGCCTGTTAAGTTTGCATACCTCAAAACCCAAGCCCTTAGCTCGGGAATTGCCATAAAGAGAATTCAGCTCTTCAGCAGCAGCTTGGTTTCCATACCTGATTATCAATGTCCAGGCACATCAAAGATATTAAAACATAATTTTTGTTTGGGCCAATCAATACTCTCCCTAACATGCACAGGCAGCCCAGTGGACACAAAAACAAATACAACCTTATATCCTTGACAGAAAAACTGGTTCTTAAATAAAGGCATAGAGAGAAATTTCTTTATGGGCAGTGGACTGACAGTAGATAAGATAGTGCAGTTCAATACCTAACACCATCATATCGAGATAAGTTTGAAGAGGACTCAGATGAGGCAAGAATGTAGTAAGCAGGTAATCCAAGGGAAAATGAAGGTAATGAGACCTGCAAGACAGATTAAAATGAGTTCTAACGCTGTTACTAAAAATAAACTCCATATATTGATAGGACACAACTACAGAAAGAGCATAAAGACCTCTTTCACAATGCAACCTAATCCCTCCAGATGAGAAGCAGCGCCATTGATTACAGACGACACCCCGGGATCTACACCATCGCCCAGAGTTTCACTGATGATACCAACTCGCAAACCTTCTAGAGGCTTCGATCCCAATGTATCAGGGGAAATAAATAGGGAAGCGAAATCCGGAACCTCCTAAAATAAATCCCCAACTGAGTTAATACATGTAGACTCAATTGAATGTAAATCGGGCCAAAAAATGGTAAATGTCATATTATAAATTAAGATAGAACATCTACTGATATAATTGATGAAATGCTTTTAAAAGAGGCACAGATTATTACTCGCTTACTGCTGGTGGAATCAGACTTATCATGACCAGAAATTGCGCCAAGAAGAATTCCAGCATCAGCAACTGATGATCCAAAACATCCAATCACATCAAGTGATGAAGCGTATGCCATGAGTCCGTATCTTGAGACACGACCATAAGTCGGCTTAAGGCCAACAACACCACAGAAAGATGCAGGCTGCCTCACACTACCACCGGTATCACTTCCAAGGGACACCACACATTGCTTTGCTGAGACAGCAGCAGCTGAACCGCCTGATGATCCTCCTGGTACTCGAGACACATCCCAAGGATTTGCAGTCACCTAATGAATGAACAGATGCATCACCTGAGTAAACCAGTTATAGTCACCAGTTGCATTCTAAGTCAAGAAAATTTTGCAACTTTAAATAAAATGCTATGTATGTTCACCAAAAGGTGAAATTATTGTTTAATCAGTTTGGTTCAACTTTGATTAATTATGCTAATGAGAAAACCAACGACTAACAACAATGGCATTACACTCTACAAGAAATGAAGTAAGATTCAGCTAATCACTACATCCATGTAAATATCCAGTTCTTGCTAAGGCCAATTCTCCTAGTTTTTTTTTAATCGAAAAATTCAAGCTAAATTCAAAGTACAAACCTTGTAAGCAGATCCTTCAGTGGTACTCCCCATCCCAAACTCATCCAAATTCGTCTTCCCCACGACAATCCCTCCCAAATCCTTTAACCTCTTCACCGCAGTGGCATCAAACGGCGGCCTGTAGTTCTCCAAGATGCGGGACCCTCCAGTGGACGGCATATCCGCTGTGCAAATGTTGTCCTTGACGCCCACCAGAACCCCAGCCAGGGGCCCCAGCTCCTCGTTCCGGCTGATCTTCTCATCAAGCTCCTGAGCATCTCTCAGGACGGAGTCGGAGATGTGGAGGAAGGAGTTCAGCTGCGGCTCAGTGAGCCTGATGCGGTCAAGATAGGACTCCGCGAGCTGAGTGGCGGTGAGCTCGCGGCTGATCAGAGAGTGGCGGATGGATAGGATTTGAGACTGCGGCGGGGTGCTGGAGGAGGTGGACGATGACGAATGATCGGTGAGTGCGGCGGCGGAAGCGGCAGTGGTGGAGGAGAGGGGGCGGAGAGTGTGGAAGGGACGGAAGCGAGAGAGGGAGCGCGGAGAGTGGATGGTGGTGGATAACATTTTTCTTCGTCTCCCGCAGACTTTCTGGTTAAGCGGTTTTTTAATTTAAAAACCCATCAAAGTCATGTTCGGGTTTCATTTCCCGCGGGTACCGGAGAATGGAGATTAAGATTTCGGGTCAGCTAAACCGTTAATATGTATTATCTATCTATCCCAAAAAGGTCAATGGCCAAAAGAAAAAATATCCAAAAAAAAAGTCAGGTGCATTTTCGATCTAGCTCAGGCAAGAAAACTTCAACTTGAATAACAACTTCACTTCAACCTTTCGAATAGTAACTGAGCGGTTTGAGCAAGTTTCTAGTCAAGTTCAATCCAGAAAATAGACTAATAAAAAAACTCGAATCCGGCTTATTATGCGCGAGTCGACTATGAGTAGTATAACACTCAACCCGGTTCTGACTCCATTACACCCCTAGTTGCTTCTGCATTTAGCTTTTAAAAATTGCATATTTTGGAAGAAAAAAGAAACTCCAAGTTCAATGGCAAAATAAAAATCTATTGTAGCTTTTACGTTTAAAATATATAGTATGCAGTTTGACAATTATCCCTCTAATAAAACCAAAACAATAATTTTTTTTTCTTTTTTTATTTTTGCTAAACAAAGAAGAAGAAAATTTGTTTGTTAAGGTTTTTGTGATATATCAATTACCCCCCAACACATTATGTATTGCACATATTATGCCATGTCAACAATACTTAGGAGTCTACTTCCAGTCAGAAGCCATTCCCTTTCAACTATTTAGCAAAAATTTCAAGATCGATACTTTTCACATACATATGGGCAGGCCACTAAAATGGATATAATAGATTCAGAAAATACATAAAATGGAAAAATTCACTTGTCCAAATGAACAGACCAAAAAATTGATTATTTTTGCCACTTATTTTCTAGAGGGCTTCTTGTTCCTCCAGATCCCAGATCACCACCTTACCATCAAGTCCTGCAACATTTAGTGAAAAACATAACCAGAATCAAAATCTAATACAAATAATGAACTCGATGTCGTGTATCGGATGATTGTGAAGCGGTTTTACCAACCTGAGGTACTGAAGCGCCTCACCGAAGATCTTCCTGCTTCTTTAAGTGGCAGAATACAGCTGCAACAATCAGATACAGTACCATATCAGCCGCTATCCAAACCCAGAAAATCCAACATTTTCCCAATTTTTTTGTATTCGATGAGGTAATGAATATATTTACTTGATGCAGTTTTCATGGACGCCTCCTCGTTGTTTTGAATTTCCGACTCCATCGTTTCCGTACTTTGGCTGGCCGTAGAATTTTCCAAAGGCTCCAGAAAACTGAAAAGAGAAGGAATTGATTTAAATGTGATTTTTTTAAAAAAAAAAAAAATCCTCTAATGTGAATTTTACTAAGGAATGTACCTGTGCGCCGTATTTTGAGCCAGATGATACTGTTTTCTTCTCGCCGAGGAATTTGACAAAGCTCCTACGAAGTAATCAACGGGCATTAAGTCGAGCGTATAATGTTTAGGTATATCCCGAGTCTCTTTGATTAACTGCTAACTACGAATGATAAGAAGATTTAACCTTTCCATACCATATGCCACTTTCATCAGCTTCGAAGACCATCGGGATGCAGTCGAACCCCACACCAATTACGGTTTTCTCTGAGACAAACAAAACCTGATATAGTATATGGCCAGCAGAATTCACATCTCAGAGTGAGTGATAAATGTGAAAGAAATTGTTAAGTAAGAGAAATAACAAGAATGGATGCTGACCCACATCACGGAGAGGCAAATCACGGAAGGGGACGCTCTGTGCCAATGGCGAAGGGCCCACGTCATCAACAAAGTAAATCATAGAGCTATGACCTGTAACAACATAAACAAGTAGGGGAAAATCAATCACCTATGCAATTAAATATTCTTGTGTGTTAGCAGAAATTCTTGGAAGCAGGGAATATGAAAGTTCTGACCTACATAAGCTAAGGTGTTGCCACTCGGTGACCACCTCACCCCAAATGCCCAAGAATATGAAAGGTCAAGCTGGATTATTTGCTGTTTAAACAGAGAAGTGAAATTAGTAAAATAGCATATATGCTTCTTCAACATGGTAAAATCATGAGTATATATATAGTTTAAATGCACTTAGTAATGACATTTGAAAGGGATACAACATTACATCTCCGAATTTTGCATCTGAAGAAGAGCCAGTTTTGGACTCCCTGGATGAATATTAGATCAATAAATGAGATACATCACAGCATGTATAATTCAAAGAAAAAGGTTGAAGCATAACAAAGTATCATCACCAAGTATACCTGGTATCCACGCCTTTGATGAACGTGGAGAAAACTCGGCATTTTCCATCAGTGGATGTTGTTGCAAGAAGAATCTACAATAATTAGTGGAGAAAGCACTTCAGAGTTTGGACATGAATCATATTTGCTTAGATAACAATAGCATTTATTGAAATGCAGTCTATATTTGATAAATAGGCAGAATGTAACGTGCAACACTCTACTATAACATAAAACATTTCCACATGACAACCAATTGCAAAGATAAGCAATGGAGAAGAAAGTCCTAGCTGCATCTTGAAATGGTGATAGGAGATTGATCAACTGATTCATGATAGCAGTGCAGATGCATCTTTCCAGACAAGTTAGGAAAATGTAGACTAACATTATTGGGATGCCATGCAACACTTGTCACAGAAGAGTTGTGCCGCTTCCTAATGAGTTTGCTAACCCACCTGGAAAAAGTGTCACCTAGTCAGGGACAGATGCAAAAATATAAAATTCCATATAAGTTAACAAGAATACTTTGCACCCATATAAGTTAATTATGAAGTCCTCTTGACCACGCAGTCAATCACTTCCCGAAATTATTTTCATCTGAACATACTCAAAGCTCAATGCATAAAAATAACAGATACAGTTTTCTCAGGTAAAAATATGACAAGGCAAGCATTGATGACATCCATAGTAAAGAAGCCTGAATGGTTTTAGGCTTTTAGCTTACAAGATACAAAAGGTATGTTAGGTAAAAGTCTGATGGAGTAGAAAAAGATTAGACACTGTCACTAGAAATGCACTACCATAAAGTAAAGAAAAAGATAGCAAGCTCCGGTGAAAAAGAATCTTGACAATAGGTTAAGAAGATCACCAATTATTTTCTTGCTCATAGTAGCAAATGCAGACAGTCTTTGCCCCACTCCCTACAGCAAATTTGTTCTCTGAATCAAAAGAAGAGAACTGTCAAGCCTAAATTACGTCTTAATTCATCATTTCTAACAACAGTTTAGCTCCATGCCAAAGTCTACCCAAACCAATCTATACAAAAATGACCACAAGAAAGAGGGTTCAGCAAACAAGAAAGCCCTCAAAACAACGGTGAAAGAGAACACAAAATAAGAAGAAAGTAATTGTAATATATAGCTACCTTGTGGACTCCACTGAACACATAGTGCAGCACGGTTTAGCCTAAGGATAACTAGCGTTGGTACCCATTCTGATCCTTCAAGGCTCCAAACATACCTTACGAATGTATTCAAGGTGTTAAGAAATAAAGGATTCTTCACAAAGCAAGGCAAACATAAATTTTCCAACATTTCAATCAAAATCAATGTCAGTATGCTCTATCTTGAAAGAAGATAATCGAATCAAATAAATACTCACGAGTTCCGGTCATGGGACACTGTCACAATTTTGTTTGACTTGGCACTCCAGTCTATCCCAGATACGATTTGGTCATGCTGCAAAATGAAGAAAGGGACAGCACATTAGGTCTAAAGCAACTTCAAAAGCTGAATTCACAATCGGGATTAACAAATTTTTCAATATATAACTGCTCGCTGCAAAGCACGATGGGAAAAGAAAAACAGTTTGAATGCATTCTCTCACAAGCGTGTCTAGAACATTTCATTGTCAGAGTGCATGAAGGGCTAAAAATTCAAGACTTACTAATACCAAAATTACCTTTTGAAGAACATGTGCTTTCTCCCACTGCTCCTCTGACTTCTTGTATATGTGAACTTCAGTATTGTTCGGGCAAAATGCGATCACTGGAAGAAAATAATCGTCATTACGACAAGCCTTAAATGGCTAGGCAGATATGGAAAAATGGAGAATTGTAAGCGAATTAAAAGACGTGCACGACACCCTTTAATAAAGGATCATCAATTGGACAAGGCACGAGTAAATGAAAAATTCTACGCGCAATCAACAACCCGGTTGCTATCCGCTCACATCTAATCCCAGCACTCATCGTAGCTGGTTGATCTTTTGTCCTTTTTACCCAAAAATGGAAAGAAGAAGAAAAAAAGACGTTTATACCATTCAAAAAGGAAACAAAGAAGGAGAAAAATCAATTACTCGAGTGATCAGGACTCCAAGCATGGCATGTGATGCACTGCGCGAGCTGGTGAATAGCGATTTCCGCCATTTAGCTCGTAAAAAACTAAATATTCAGGTCGAATATCAAATTTCTTCGGTTCTGGAGCTACAAGGTCGATCTGCAATGGCTTTCCTCCCTTCGTGTTCAATTCCAGGCGATGCTCGTTGAAAAAAGCATGAAAAGTGTGCAACGAGATCCGAACCCTCGAGCCTGCAACAATAAGCGAACGACCAGAGAGTTTATTGGAGCGTGGCAGCAGAAAGGAGCTCTCTTGGTGGAGAAGAGACTGAATTTGTCGAGCCTATTTGCTTTGGCGAGAGGTGGAAGAAGACGATTTGATACCAAACGTGACGGTGACATCAACGTCTGTTACAACTATTAACGGCGCATCTTCATATTTCGCAGAGTCAGTCCGAATTCCGAAATAGAACATGAAATCTTTTTTTTTTTTTTAAATATAAGAACATGAAATCCAAACAGGCCGAAACGGACTAGAATAGCAAATTCAATATCACCCAAAAGACAATTTTGCCCCTACCAACTTTTGGCACCACCCAAACTCCGGTGGGCTACTAGCCTACTACCTGAACCCCGGCTGGCCACCATCCCAACTCCAGCCTGCCACCATAATCCAACAATTTCCATGAATGCATAGTAACCGACGACCCGAAAACGCACAGGGAAGTCGCCAACAACCACCTCAGGGGCTGGAGCTCTCCGACCCTAGTTGGAGCTAGGGTGTAAACGAGCTGAGTCGACCCGAGTTTTGGCCAGTTCGAGCTCGAGCTCGAGACGAGTTTTGGCAAATTCGAGCTCTAGCTCGAGACGAAATTTAGTCAACTCAAGCTCGAGTTTGAGACTGTTTACTCGAGTTCGAATGAGCCTAGTTTTTCAAACTCGAGTTCGGCTCGAAAGCTATACTCGACGAGCTCGAGCTCGGCAAGCCAATTTTACCATGATTCAAAGAAATGGAGTTCAAGCTCGAATAGGCTCAATTTCGGCTCGAATAGGCTCGAGCTCGGCTCGAATAGGCTGAATAAATATATATATATATAATATGTAATTCTGAACAAAATAAAAATTAAAAAAAAAATGTAAAGCTCGAACTCGAATAGGCTCGCGAGCCTATCAAGCCGAGTAATAATGAACTTGAGCTCGGCTCGGTGCTAAAAGAAGCTCGGCTCGGTGCTAAAAAAAAGCTCGGCTCGAATTTCACCGAATCAAAATCGAAATTTAACCAAGTCGATTTTGAATAGCTCACGAGTAGTTTGACTCGTCTACACCCTTAGTTGGAGCCACATAGAACTCCATCGAAATTCGAAATCCTCTGTGGCACCTGCTAGAGCCCTCCATAGTGACTAGAAAGCTCCAAATCAAAGATTTCTAACCCCGGTTGGAGCCACAGAAGGCTCCATCCGGAACCTTATGCGGCTTCAGCCAGAGCCAGAAAAAATGGTAAAATGAATGAAAAAAAAAAATTAATTATCTATAAATTATATTTATTGAAAATTAATTTCAAAAATAAAAAATTCATGTATATTCTTTTGCTACTGAATCAACGAAGCATATAACAACTGGTTCCAAGCATCAGGAACTCCAGGAAGACACCAATGGGTGCAGTCCATTCCTCGGTGGCCGCCGAGGCCGTAAATCGACGGGTGGCCGTCTTTTCGCAGTTGTGATAACGTTGTGAACTTCAACAAATTTACTGGCTTTTGCATTGAACGAACCACCTTCTGGAGAGTTACCTCTCCTGGGTGCGGTCCTCCTGGGTATGTAGATCCTCGTATGGGTTCGGTCTGCCCTGAGCAATCTTTTTGCGTAGGTTGTCCCCATTCCTTCGGGCTGTAAAGTTCACATTTATTTATAAATTAAGACCGAGGGTTACGTTAGTTATCAAATTGCTTGATCATGTTTAGACAGACGAATAAATTGCTAGCTAAAACTTTTTTTTTACTATTTTACTAACTCAACTATCTCATGCGTATAGTTTGCTAGATCGGTCAGAATTTTCGTATTTTTTGAACGGAGTCACTCATGTGTCTCCCATGTGATTCGTAAAAGACGCAACAAATTGGTTATTGATGTTTGGGCAGTAGACCATAGTTTGCTAGCTGGTGTATGGGCAGATCAATAGATTGCTAGCTATTTTCTTCATCGCATACTTAACACATGGGGTGACTCCGTCCAAGAACGATAAAAATCTGGACGGAGCTAGTAAACTGTATGGATGTGATAGGTGAGCTAGCAAAATGTTCAAAAACAAATTTCAGCTAGGAGTATGTTCAACTGCTCAAACATTAGTTAGCAATTTGATAATCAACTATAAGACCGATATACTATTTAGTTAATTTAAATATCGTTTTATTACCCCACCCCAAAAAAAAAAAAACTACCCGAACTTTAGATGTTTTAATTACAATGTTAAATTACATTGCTGTTTGAACTTTGATTTTTCAAATTTTGTTACATGTACTTTTAGAGGTGAAGCAAAATCTCATTCTCCTCCGCCTAACCGTTTAAAAAGTACGGAAATTGTCATGTGCGTCGTACGTAATTGTTTTGTTTTGAAAAAAAAAAAATACAAAAAATGTTGGAAATACCATTAATTGTTAATTGGTGTAATAAACTCTTGGGAAGATATGTAGCTTTTAAAAATGAGTATTTCAGAAATTTTTATATGAAAAAACACTTGCGAACACGTATGACAAACT
Organism: Oenothera biennis; assembly: GCA_025802395.1. Classification (NCBI taxonomy): domain Eukaryota; kingdom Viridiplantae; phylum Streptophyta; class Magnoliopsida; order Myrtales; family Onagraceae; genus Oenothera; species Oenothera biennis. The sequence goes on along the minus strand of JAOYMS010248975.1, from coordinate 2,582 downwards.
TGTTGTTCATTTAATTTAACAGTCAGCCTGGGTTCACCTCTGAAAGTACATGTATCAATTTAATTTTTTAAAAAAAAAAAAAAAATTGAGTAACTTTTTAAAATTCGGGTAGTTTTTTTTTTGGGTAGTTAACCATTTAAATATTGACTATTTATACGAAAACATTAACTTATTTATTTACTTTGAGTGGTCAGGCGATACGCCCTGAAAGAATATCTTGATCTTGTTTGTATCGACTTGGGAGTCAACCCACTTGGCCCATGTTTGTAGAGCCGTTTCGTAGGCGTACATTCGGTCTACGTCCTTGAATGTTTTCCCGCCAACTTTAACAAAGTCCCATCTGCAATACATTATGGAATCACATTTAGATATTATATATTATTATTATTATTATTAATTTGTGGGTGGTTGGGCCCATCAAGAGGATACTTGCTTCACACTTAAACTAATCTCAACTCACATCGTAGTACCATAAACTTTTGATCTCTAGTTAAGAAATGAAGCGTTTGAACGCTTAACTTTATATAGATTACATGACTTAGATATTATTATTATTATTATTGATATAATTATGATAATTAGAGTTTGATAAAATCTTTTAGTGGTTTGATATTAATAAAAGATTTATATATCTTTTTGAAAGAAAAGTGTATAATATTCTTACGGTTGTTTCCGGCCAGTATGGAACCACCAATGCCATGTATCAAAGATTAAGACGTCCATCTTCTCCCAAAGCGTTGTGCTCCCTTGGACCGAGTCGAGCAAGGCGACCCGACCCTGATTCGTTTTCACGAAATCGATGAGAAATGCGTTGCGCGTAAACATCAAATCGATGTTATATTCCTATAAATATTGAATGACATCAGAAATTAGTACGTAGCTTCACAATATATAATACTAATAAATAATATTGAATATTGTTGTCTTGAATTGATCGCTCACCGGAAAGGAGAAGGTGGAGAGATCTCCGGCTCTCGTCAAGGCGTACTTTGCCGCTGGCACGCTAGAGTGGAGCATGCAGGTGAGAGATTGCCATTGATTCAAGCTCAAAGAATCTCCGACGAACAGTATCTTTTTCCCGGTGAGCCTCTGCAAGAGAGCTTTTCCATCGAACCTACGTAAAACACATGGAATATTACATCTAACGACTTTCCAACAAATGGAATAAGCTATGTCTACATACAAAGAGGTTAATTACATGAGTTTCAAAGTACTACATGATGTATATATATATATTAATAAAATGTTAGAATAAGATAATACATTATGCATGGTAGCTACAATGGCGATTTTCAGTATGTCAATGCTCTGACACCGGGCACGAAGCCATGTCTTGGAGACAAATTTAAGATTTTTAAGGATTAAATTGAGAATAATTACATTTTTTGGGTCAAAAGTGTACATCGCAAAAAAATTAGGGGGTCATTAGCCTCTTGACCCACATGGATTGATCGTGCTTATCTACACCCTATAATAGAATGATATGTTGTATTATGGCAACTCAAAGTCATAATTTATTTGATGGTAAAAAAAAAAGCCATAATTTATATATTTGATTGCAAAAAAAAAAAGAGGGCATAATAATTTACCTATGGTGATTGGCATGTAATATATATACATGAAGAATCAATGACACATCCATGTGCTAAAATATGGTGATAATCGTCACCTCATTATCGAGTATTTTTATTAAAACACTAAATTTATTTATGAAGGAAAGACACCCATCATTATTTTGTACGAGTCCTATTGTCAATGGTGGATACTAATGTTATCATCTATCAATTTCATAATATAAAATATCGAGAGGACAATTATAAATTTTAATATGTAGTTTTAAATTATTTTGTTAGATTATGAAATGTATAACTTTAGTTTAACGAAATTTTGTTATACATTCAATTTTCATAAAAAAAATATTTTATATAAAATACCTCCATTATAAATATTTTGGATACGCTTTGAATTCACTTATAGTAAAAACTACTATGGAAAGTATTGATGAGGAATCAAGACACCATAATTTATTGGCATATAAAATCATACCAATATAGTATGTAGTGGTGTATAGATACAATGTATGTAGACATAGCTTATTCTCTAATTTAATAAATAATATTACATATTTTTCTAAATTCAAATTTATGAGATATACATTTGGTTAAGTTATATATGAGAATCTCATTAATCAAGCACGTAAATCCAAATTCTCGCACCACATACCTAATAATAATAATAATCACTAGGTGCTATCCCCGCGCGGCGCGCGGGTGATTTTTGGTTGTAAATATAACAATAATATGTTATTTAATGATATTATAATGTTCAATTTATATTAATTAATTGATTTTTCGGAAATTGTCTTTAATAACGATGGTAAGAGCATCCACAATGGTTTTACGTATTTTGCATTCTTTAAAAGTGCCACATATACATTTATATGCACTTTTAAGTAATACATAAAGTTAAGAGTCACGTAACTAATATTGCTCCACAATGGTTTTACTTAATTCTATTCCTTAAACATATTTTATTTTATACTCATCAACATCCACCAATAAGCAATTAGCATTAATTATGAA
>JAOYMS010246761.1:2323-12420 GCA_025802395.1 Oenothera biennis | reverse complement strand
GAATACAAAATTCTGATACCCAAATATGAGTCTAGCAATCATAGTGAAGCCGGTGCTTAAAAAACATTATTTCACACACCCCAAAATGACCTTTGGTACCATAAATGAGTTTTGAAGGTCTTAGCGGAAAAGAAAAAGAAAAAATCAAATTGGCGGGAGAGTAGACTGAATTAGAGACTAGAGCGCCACACTAGTATGAGTCCATCGGAATTCGAATAAACGGAACCGCAAAAAAAAAACACTCTACTGACCTTCAGGCTTCAGCAGCGACACCAAACGCCGTTCCCGCCACCGATTAATGCCTGATGTCTGGAGGTGGCCGGACGATCAATGTCCTGAACGTGGCGGAGAAGCCGTCCGTAGCGAAGGCAGTCGCCACTATACTGTCGAGGAACCAAGGGCTGCGAGTCCGGGATGGTAGGTCCCGCTACAACAGAATCTTCGAGTTCAATTACAGCATCAGAGGCCAGCCATGTCACATGTTGGTCACCTCCGTCACCGGCCACATCATGGAGCTCGAGTTCGAGGACCGCTACAGGAAGTGGCACTCCTGTGACCCTGCCGATCTTTATGCTGCTCCTGTCCGCAAGTTCGTTCCCGAGGTTCGATCCTATTCTCCTTCTTACTTCTTGGGTTCTTCAATTTCGTCCCAATCTATTTCACTATATACACGGAACTGTACTACTGTACTAGTAAGGATTATTTACGAGTGTCGTTCGTATAGCATTTGATTTTCAGACTGAGCTCACTTCGTATAGCATGATGGCATTTGTGATGTTTAGGACAAGTTAGATATCAAGAGGACACTCGAAGAGGAAGCTAGGAGGTGCCAGTGGCTTGTCTTATGGCTTGATTGTGACAGGGAAGGAGAAAATATAGCATTTGAAGTCGTTGATATTTGCACAGCAGCAAATCGTCATCTTGTATTAAAAAGGGCTCGATTTTCTGCTTTAATTGAAAGGTTCCTATAAGTTTACGTTCAGTTAGTTTTCCTTTTAGAGAAAACAATAACCAGAGTCTAATGGCTTCTCACTCCTCAAATCTTAGGGAGATTCACGAATCGGTGCAGAATCTTGTTCAACCTAATAAACGGTTTGCAGATGCTGTTGATGCTCGGCAAGTAAGTACATCCCTAGATTAGAGTCATTTTACATTTACGTATTGTATCACTATTGACAACTAAATAGCAAATTCTTCTTATTCGGCACCTGAACAAAAATATTATAGAAGTTAGGAAGACATATGTACAAAATGAAAAAAACAAAGGCACCTTGCTTGTTGACAATTTGAGATAATTTGTCAAGTCTGCTATCTGTTTGCATACACAAAAGAGCAAATTTATACGTAGTTTAAATAAAACAGTAATTACTTCCTCTATATACTGTCAAATTTTCAAGTTTTCTTACTGTGGTGCAGGAAATAGACCTCCGGATTGGTGCTTCCTTTACAAGATTTCAGACTATGCTTTTAAAGGATGCATTCGTTATTGACACAACCGACAATGATAGGAGCCTTGTGCTAAGTTATGGTCCTTGTCAAGTATGGTGATCATCGACCCTTCAGTCGCATGTTAATATTATTGTGTTCACTTCTGATTTACATTCAATGTTGCAGTTTCCAACGCTAGGCTTTGTTGTGGAACGGTATTGGGAGGTACAATCACATGAACCTGAAGAGTTTTGGACAATTAATTGTTCTCACAGATCTGAAGAAGGCACTACTACAGCTACAACATTCAGTTGGATGTATATATTTCTTTGTCTTGTTGTACCATATTCTCTGTTGTCATTTCGTTTATCGTCTAATCTGCAATTTATTTTACTTTCAGGCGTGGACATCTTTTTGATTATACTTCTGCAGTTATCATTTATGAGATGTGCATTGAGGAGCCATCCGCAACGGTAAGTGTGAAATGTGATCAATTTCACTGTTTTGACCTTGGTTCTCTAGGAACAAGTCTTCACTCACCTTCTGCCGACAATGCTACAGCACCTTCTTCTTTCACGTTCTTTTTACATTTGAACTTTGTGTATATAATGATGAAGGTTCAACTGAAGCGCCATGCAAGGATGTGATTGGTTTTATATTTGTTATCCTACAGGTTATTGGTGTTAGACTGCAAGAGAGATTCAAGTATCCTCCTAATCCTTTGAATACCATTGAGTTAGAAAAGCGTGCTTCTCGATATTTTAGGATGAGTTCTGAGCACACTATGAAGGTACTCATCGTCATTTCAGCAAAAGAAAAAAGGTGTAATCATGCTTTATCGCCTCTCGGTTTAATTCATTTGACTATTATAGTAACTAGATGTAACTTGGAAGCATTGGTTATGGGTCATTTCTGCGGTTTTACATCGGCCATGCCTACCATCTGAAAAATTCAAAGCAAGAGTTATTCTTCATTTTCAATGCTTAAATGTTTATACCTCATTGATAATCACCTAGAGGATGCTGCTCATTTACGAAAGAGGGGCGAAATAAGCAAAAAAGATAGCCTCAATTTTCAGCCAAGCTCATAAAGAAGAAAACTCAATGATTAAGCCAACCACGGTTTTCGGTTTCCTGTCCCATCTTCTGTAGGCGAGTAAGAAAATTAGTAATAAATCTCTAAAGTTGTATCATAGGCCTTTCTCAATTTTCTGTCTCGTGATGGTTATAGTTGCTTAGGCATATGCAATTGCATTGACTCAATACTAATTGTGACTATGTGAAATATAATTGTATGACGACATTTATGTTGCTCATTTTATCTGCTGTAGGTGGCAGAGGAGCTTTATCAAGCTGGTTTTATAAGTTATCCTCGTACAGAAACTGACAGCTTCTCTCCTAGAACTAACTTGTCTGTGAGTTGCTATTTTTGTTCTCACCAAGCTGATTTTTTTTCCTTATCAGTACTATCTACAGATAATCAAAGCATTTATTGTCTTTTATATCTTGGTTACTAAGAAAGTATGGTCTGTAATGTGTTTCTGAAACATGGCTAATCTCATCTTCTCGATTGTTGATGCAATTTGGTTGACAAACCATGAATATTTGAGGTGCTGTCACGCTTACAAAGGTTGAGGATTCGATTGTAGTCTGGACATGCTAGCTGTTGATATATTATAATTGATAACATTGAAATTTGATGCTGGTATCATTGCATTTGCCCATTCAGGTTTTAAATTTAATGATATGAAGTTACCAGCTTGCCAATTCGAAAAAGAGATCCATTTTAAGTTTTTAACCTTTCTTTTAACATTGATGTCATCCTCTTATCTCTTTCAAATGAGATGTTCTATTTCTTTCCGACCTTGATTTGAGGAGTTGTTAGTTTGATATGATGGATAGCAATTAGCATACTGATGAGAAGAGGAAACAGGAAACTTGAAAGCAAAAAAGTTCATATTTTATTTGATCATATATGGACATTTTATCCAACTAGAGATATTCATTAGCTTCTCACATAATTGAACTTCTCTTACTTCCAAGATTGTCAGTCCTTAGGAATTATTTCAATCAGCAACATCTCATTTATTTTAGCTTTTGTCTCCTCTGCTCCAGCAGCTACTGTTAAATCATCTCCCCAAATATTTCATTTCCTAGTAACTCCATTTTGTGCTTTCAGGAGAGAACGCATTTTCCTTGCGCTAACTTTCCTCGTGATACAATAATATGATGTAGGCAATAGTTCAAGAGCAACAAGAGCACCCTCAATGGGGGTCTTATGCACAACGGTTATTGGACCCAGGGTCTGGACTTTGGAGAAACCCTGGTAATGGAGGCCATGATGATAAAGCTCATCCACCCATTCATCCAACCAAATTTTCTAGTGGAGAGGCTAGTTGGAGTCAAGATCATCGTGTAAGTAACCTGTTAAGAATCTATGTCATCTAATCACATCATCATTGATTCCTCTGTCATATTTTTTGCCGTTTCAGTTCATGACGAATAAGTAAATATATCTTTCTCTATTCTGATATAAGTGATCCTGCTTCACTCTAGCTGTCTTTATTTCTCTCAATATGTTTGCTTAGTTTCATTGCAGAAAATCTATGAATTGGTAGTGCGTCATTTTCTAGCATGTGTTTCAAAACCTGCTAAAGGGGCAGAAACTACAGTTGAAATTGATATTGCTGGTGAACAATTTTCCGCGATGGGAAGGGTCATTATAGATGTGAGTTATCTGCAAATCTCTTGGTTAACTACTCTACTATGAAAAAGGATACTGGCTGTATGATTGGAATTTTCTTCCAATATGAACATCTAGAGACTACAATATCTACACTAATGGACATTTACTTGGTTAACTAGAGCTCTCTATTCTTTACACTTGGTTCAGCTAGAATGAGGTTGACCACAATTGAGGTTTGCATTTTCAACCTTTTGATTTAAAAAGAAGATTAGGTTTTAGTCGTAAGGTCTCATTTTCATATCCAACGGTTGAAAAGGCCAACATCAACTGTGGTCACCTCATTTTAGCCGTTCCTTATATTTTTGGTGCTCAGAGCCTCAAATACTGAATTGGTTTGTTATGCTTGGCCAGAAAAATTATTTGGAAGTTTACCCATACGAATCTTGGGGAGGATCAATTATTCCAACTTATTCACTGGGGCAACAGGTCTGTTCTCTGATTCCCCTTTACAATCTACAAAATGTACCTTGTTTTTTGGTTTCTGATGCTGGAAGGAATATTCTTCCGTGCAAATTTTCTTGCTCGGAGCTCTTTCTTTTTTTTTTTTTTTTAAATATCTTATACCATCTACTCACTACTGTATTTTGAGCAATATATATTCATACTCTTGGTCTTATAAGATATTTGAATTCCATACTGTCCATAGAATCTCTTAGTATCAAAGCAGAGAAAACAGACTACCAAATGCAGCGTGTTCATGGAGCTGAATGTTTACTAATTAAGGACATTGTATCTGATAGTGTGGTAGTCATAAGCTGTTGGATCTTATGGTATGGAACAGATAGGAATCTACAATTCAGTTATATGATTTCTAAAATTTTATGGACTTTTCTATCTTTTCCAGACAAGTTTGTGTTTAGAGTGCCACTACGACGGTAAGGAGCCCCTAAAAATACCCAAAAAGTAACACTGAAAAATAATAATAACATCAACAAAAAAAAAGTGTACCTTAAATGATTTATGCCTTGTTTTGGAAGGGTAATGTTTGTATATTTAAACCAGAACCATTTTCTGATGTTGTGGTTCTGGCTAAGATGCAAGATGACATTTTTTTTTCTGCATTGTTAAACCCTGAGGCTGCCTTATGCATAGTGTTCTACGGGATAAATTTCTCATGTCTTTTTTTTTGGGGGATGTCTGTTCATTAGAAGCGCCAAGTAATCAGTTGAAATATTGTAAGTCCATAACTAATAGTTTGCCAAGGGTTCGAGATATTTTACAAAAATGGTCCTGGAAATGCACAGTTATTTCTACTTGTATTTCGATGAAAACCATGCAAAGAGTTTTTCAAAGGATACATGTGGGTTGTATAAAGCATCCAAAAGTATGAAATTTCAAGGCAAAACAGACAAATTTGTAAAGGAGTCCAATCTCCAAAGGAGAAGGGTGGGATATGCTTAATCATTGATGTGAGTGGGAGTCGGAAGACATTCAACTGAAAGTTTTGTACTAGATGGCATGAATGAGGAGCAATTGACTCATTTCAATAAAGTGATTCCCTGGCTATTTCCGCAACTACACTTTGATGTGGGATCTCAATTGATTTGAGTGGTTCTCCACTGCTGGTATTGATTCTCTTTCTTATTGATAGCATTTTCATAACGTGTATGCTTATCTTAAAACTTGTAGTTTATGCCGACATCGTTGACTCTTGATTCTGGAGTTACTCGACCTCCACCACTTTTGAGTGAAGCTGATTTACTGAGTTGCATGGACAAGGTAAAACCAATATTCACTTGAACTGCTTGTTTATGACATGCAATCATGATATATGTAATTATTCTTCGTAAGCTTATTGACATTTCTGGATCATTCCCTCAGGCAGGCATTGGGACAGATGCAACAATGCATGATCACATCAAGAAGCTGCTTGATCGGTTTTATGCAACTAAGGACCAGAACACCCGCTTCTCTCCAACTAATCTGGTAAAATAGTTGCATCTGGTTTGTTATCTCTTCATGTTTTATTTGTCATTGTGCGATATTTGTTTAGGACTTCTGATATTTTACTTAGGGATTTCTAATAATGACAACCAGATGGTACTGGAGGGCATTTCTTGGAGGAAAAAGTAATGCATGTTAGGCTCTGGGAATTTTTCAATAAGCATTTTTTCGTATCATATAGAGACACATAAAATTCTTCTGCCTGGCTCTTCATGTCATTTAAGTCAATCGTTCAATTTTACCAATTAGGAGCAAGTGTTTTATTTTATTTTTGGATAAGAAGTAACAAGTATTTAATTTGATCTCTTATCTAGGTTTTTTTTTTCAGTAACTGATTAGGGTTTTAAATCATTTCAGGGGGAGGCTCTTGTTATGGGTTATGATGACATGGGGTAAGTAATTCAACTTTTCTATAAACTTTGTAATTTTATCTTGGATTTTCAAACTTTTTTTCTTCTCAATATAGTTGATGATGCAATTCTTTGAGGTACTTCTTTTCATTTATGATTTATGTTGATTCTGTTCTATTAATGGAAGTTCGGTTGTGGATTTTGGGTGGACGGTACAAGTTCAAGTTACACTCCGTCTAGGAAACAGTTCAACATCTTCCAGTCTCTAATCTTAATGTAACCCATGGGCTAGTTGTCTATTCCATGGACATGGATGTAGGTAGCCTAAGCCAAGTTGCCAACACTTCTCGCATAAAATAGAAAACTGATTTATTTTGGTTTTCTTCTGCTCCTTCACCATAAAAATCCCTGTTCCACAATAAGTGTTGGATAATATTCACTTTAGTCATATCTTAATTTGGTGGACTTGTCGGAAAGACTTTAGAGAGGCATAGACTCAAGAGGAGTATATACCTTTTCAGAGCCAAGTTCTTGCATGAAGTTAGTTACATTTTGCAGATATTTTAAGACCAATAGCCACCCCTTTCAGTCTCTAACTAATGAATGGAGTAATATTACCAAGTCCGAATGTGTTTAGCCGGATCCCAGGGGAATCTTTGGGCTGAAGGCCTGGACAGACGAAGGTTTAAAGAAAGAAAATTTAGGGAGTGTGAATCTTTTAGCAAGTCAACCCAGCTACGGATCAGTATGGCAGCAGGACTTTTTTAGCATGCACGTGTCTTTTCAACTTATTACATACCTAAAACTCCATTAATATATTGAGATTAGTTTTATCTAGTTTGGTTCACATAACAAGTTGATTGTTGTGGTTGTTTGTGGTCTTAATTAATTGTGCTAATATTTGACAGTAGTTTCTGCTCAGGTATCAGCTATGGAAACCAACTCTCAGATCAGTGATGGAGTTTGACATGAAAGCAGTTAGTGAAGGTTCTAAAAGTAAAGCTGATGTTCTGGAGACATGTTTGCAGCAGATGAAAGCTTGCTTTTTGGATGTAAGTGAGATGTTGCATTTTTCTAGTAGGGGAAGTTCTTATAGATTTTCTCTGCTAACTATATACATTGTTGACAATCTGACTCATGAATTCTATGTCCTATTAATTAACCATGGTCCAGAACTAGGATTGATGCTGATTACCTGGTGGTTGACTATTTTAAGTAGTCAGATTCTTCTTTGAACTTAACTGATGCGGACACTCTACATGTCCTCATGTGCTACATTCTTCTTTATCCAGTTCATGTGGCCCTAACGTTGATACCAGTCTTCACATGATGTATAAATTCCAGAAGTATTGAGGTCATTTTGCTTATACAATGGAACTTTTCATGAGCTTTACGCCAACCTGAGTATGAACTAGTGTTGGTGCAGTGAGGTAGATCTTCTTCAGGACTTAAACACGGTGTACTCAAAGTCAAATTCATGGACCTACAGCTTTGGCTGACCCTAAAAGTTAGACTGATAGGTGGTTGGCTCTCTCTCACTGATTTTCTAGGAGTTCCATTAACTGGATCAATGCCGGATACAGATATGATTGTTTGATTTCATTGTAATCCTGTGATTTCTGCAACTCAAATATCTTACCTTTGTCAGCATATAAAGACATCTTACTTATCAATGTAATCTACAAAAGCAAAGACTGGATCTAGATTGTATTTTTTACTGATGCTATTGTAATTTCTGTTGACGCCATCGGGAATATCCACAGGCCAGGTTGAATAAGCAAAAACTCATTGAAGCCATGGGTGTGTTCTTTGACAGGTGCTCATGCAATTGATTGAACTGCGGAAGTATAGTTTGTTGTTTACTTTGCATATGTTTGTCTAACCAAAGATATATCTCTGGAGTCTATAGATCAAATGGATCTGCAAGAGATGAGCAGTTCACAACTGGAGAAGTTGTTCGGCTTTGTGGACTTTGTCAGCAGTCAAATATGGTTCTTAAGCGAAGCCGAGTGAGTATACAATTTTATAATCCTCAAATTTATTTGGAACATTTTCAAGAAAATTATAAAACAGCACACCCAAAAAAGTCAAGATATGGAGCGGCGGAGCCCTCTTTTTTCTTTCCCGGACTAAGCATTTTCTTATAGCATATTACTATGTGACAGTCAGCTAACACTCATAGCACGTGCCATGATAGACAGTTAACATTACGGTTAGCATCTCTAGTTTCAAATGGTAGAAATGTCACTATGCTATTTGGGATTAGCTTACTGCCACGTATTTGTAAAACAGAATCTTATTGTTTTCTACTAAGCATTGTAACATGTCCATCTTAATTTGGGCATTGTCATGTTCCTTGGATTTGACTTTATAAGGAGGAACGTCCCGGCTATAGGATAGTAGTATAAAAAAGACCGTTCTAAAATGGATCTAGGAATTAAGAACAGGAAATCAGTTTGTTGATATAAAACAGTTTGCGTCCTTTTCTTCCTTAGGATTTGAAAAATAAAGGTTTTTTCCATCTTTATTTACTATGAACATCCCAATTTATCAGAACACTGTCTTGATCTTGAGGCCAACCACAGCATAAAGAAGTTCTGTATTTATGTGCTGTTTGCTCCTTATTCCTCCACTGAGTTGGAGTATACGTTTTCTCAAGGATTTTTTTTCCTGTGATTAGAAAACTACACTGTCAAGCTTGTTCCTTTTGAAATTCAACCTTTTTAAGTAATCCCCTAGCTACTGAAACCCTCTATTTTGGACTCTTTTCATTTTTTATTCCCTAACTTATTTCTAATTAATTATTGTTCTTATCAGGATGGCAATTTCATGGTCGGGTGTCTGGGCTTTCCACTGGTTGGTTTCTTCATTGTTGACTCTTTTGGATTTGAAATTCGCTTTTCAGTATTCATGTGCTGTGTACATGTGTTGGATTTAGATTATTATCGTACCTCATCTGCATATTGAACTGTTACTTTTAGGTATAATGCGATGACTAGGGCATTCTTTATTTGAATCTTTTGCTACTTGCATAAGGTGTAGCAGTGGATTTGAGATTGCAGTACTAGTATTAGGATCAATAATATATAGTCAAGTTGAATTGTGTACTATTCTAATGCAATTACTGATGATTTAATTTAGCAAGTACCATTAACGGGGCAAGAATGTTTCATATAATGATAGTTTGTTTTATAAGTTCATCAGTTTAGGGCTGTCAGGTGAAGTACACAGAATCAAGGATACTTCCAGACCCTCTCTCCTATGATCCTTAGAACAATACCTAGCGCCTTTTACAGGAGAATTTTTAGTGAGACTGCCAATATAGCAACTTTCCTGAGATGGTATACAACAAGCAGTTTTTCCTGTTAAAGGCCTCTTTTTAACTGCTGTCTATAGTTGAGGCAAGAGTTGTTAGATATGTTTCTTCAAATTGCTGTTCATGCATCATTAGAAAATTTTGGTGCTCTTTTAGGCAATTTTTAGCTCTCGTTAATTGGAGCATATGCATGTTGCCGTTGTTTGAATTTTCACCAGTGTAAACTGCTACTGCTTCTTTTAATCCATTTTAGCTTTGCATTTTAGTGTAGGAGTGTTGTTTGGCTTCCTGGACCTGTGTTAGAAGCAGCTGTA
>JAOYMS010243434.1:0-12780 GCA_025802395.1 Oenothera biennis | reverse complement strand
GTGTCTTGACTCACCGTTTTAGAGAGTGTCTCCTGCGGTGTGAGGATGGTGTTGTTGTCACTGGATTCACCTGGCCGTGAGTTGGATTTGTTTGCATCCAGCATGAAGGAATTCATAGTTCTTGATTTCCATCAGCTCCGACTTCATTTCGGCCCTTAACTCTCCGATTGCTGCATCTGTCTTCTCGCGTTCTCCATTCAACAAAGTTTGCATATCATCGCCCATCGTGATCGGCTCTGATACCAAATTGTTATGAACCCCGGTTAAGGATCGAGTCACGGGACGATGAACCACAAAATCTGGTGTGTCGACCTTCTTCTTGTTCTTCCCACATGCTATCTTGATTGGTAATCTAGCTCGTCAAGGGGGAGCTTGAACCCTTTGGACCTCGTTGAGAGAGATCATCCGATCTCTTGGCTCTTAGGGAGAGTGCCCACCTTGAAACTAGGTTTATGATAAATTTCAGCTTGTCGTTTTATTGATAATACCGTCCCTTAAATAGGACTAATTCAGTACAAATAAAAGGATATAAAATATTAGCCATTATAGAGATAATAATCTGGACTGTTTAACTATGCTAATGAAAATATAATAATCCTAATATAATAATCCTCGTTTCTAATGGCAGCAGCCCTAGGACTTGACAAGCAAGAAAACTAATAAATAAAACCTTAGTGATTGGACCGGCCCACGAATGGGTCCGTAACAACATGTGTATTGACATTTGGATTAGTACAAATAACTTGATTGCACTATATTGAAAAGATTCCAACTTAGCTATGGTCATTATTATTATTAACTCATAAACTGTTGGTCCGTAGTAAGCTAGAATATTTGTTCTTCCATACTGACTAGTAATTTCCCGAGATGCCTTATGCTCATTATCTGTAACTATTTTTATGAGGCTAGTGGCTTGTTATCTTCAACTATTTTTGTGAGGTCTAGTTAGCTTTTCAATTGGTTGGGGGGTAATTCATTGATGAGACAATCTCAGTGTATACACGGGGTCATGCTACATGAAAGAAAAACAATTTTGGATGATTATGTCTGCATGCACAATATGTTATCCTCAAATAATTGCTCATCGACCTAAAACACAAGAAAGTTTCCCTATAAATATGTAAACTGGGGGTACGACTAACATGTGAAAGATATTACCTGGGCTGTAATTTGACCATTGCAACATGAAGTAAGTAAGTAAATCAAGTTAAAGTAAATGAATGCTACAATGTATGACAAGAACCTTTGATTGGAATATGAATATAGCGAGATAAAATGGGGCAATTTTTGGAGGGAAGAGCTTATTATCATAAACTACCTAAAATTGTTCCCATGGACTTTAGACCATTTATTCCCATGGAGCAGCTAGGCCAGCTGTTTGTTTCTGCTGTACTAATCACCCCACTGGAGGAGCTCATTAGGTACCTATTACTTTGTGGAATCAGCAATCATATGATTTGATCTGTTGTTTTCTTAAACCTGAAAGGACTAAAATGATATGAAACTAGTTTTATTAGCTATAAATGATGTTTTTCTGACAATTATGAGACCCAAACGCTTACAGAAAGGACTTTCTCACCTAATCTTAATCATATTTGCAATGCAGGTGAAAATTAGTAGCATTGAGCAACAGCTCAATGATGATTCGAGTAAGTCACCAGATCGAAGCAACAGAGTTCTGGCACTATCAAAAACAACTGGAGATTCTGTGGATTCTTCAACAGTGACAAAAAAACTTGAGGAAGAGCTCAGAAAACGAGATGCATTAATAGAGGTGCAAAAAATATACTCTGGACTGCTACATTTTATCTAATCATGTGAATGACGTCTCTAAAATTATATGTCGGTAGAAATGATATGGTTTAAAATCTGCTACTCATATTTCGTGTTCTTCCTTCTCCTTCTAAAATTGTGAATCTGCCCTTTACTGTGCTTGTTTGTCCTTTGTACAAGTTCTTTCTCAACAATATGCTTTTTATCCGAGTTCTTGAAAGCATGCTCTTGATTTTTTTAAGGGAATCTCCTTCGTTTTCAAGTAAGTTAAGAGTTTGATATGTAATGCTGGCCGTGTAAAAGGGGTGGAAACCCAATGTTTAGCTCTATCTTTTCCTTCTGGTCAAAATCTATTTTTATCTTTTAACCACCAGGCAGACTTGGATTTGCAGGCTCTTCAATTTTCTACCAGTAATTGCGAGCAGATCCACTAGATGTCACGTCAATTATACTTCCATGTTTTAAGTAATTGTGTTTCTTCATCCTATCTTAGTATGATAAACAGTTCTTCTATGTACTATCTTGGAACAGCATTTAGTATTGAGGATGTTTTTTTTTTTTTATCTGCTGAATATTTTCTTGGTTTGTAGTTAGATCCTTAAGCTTGCATTTTCCTCGTTATAGCTGATGATTAGTTTGTATGGAAGAGCGTCATCCTTTTGTAGTAATTCATTTGAATGATTTATTTTGTTGATATATGAACCTTCATGTTTGGATTACCACAAACGAAAAAAAGAACTTTATGTTTAGAGATTATATCATGTATGATTTAGCAAACCTTGCCTGTATTTTTGCTCATATCCGCCAAACGAATTTATCAGTAACTTCCATGACCATACGGAGGTACTTACTTTTATGCACTCTCCACCTTTCATCATTACAGAGATTGCACGAAGAGAACGAGAAACTATTTGATAGACTCACTGAGAAAGCATCTTTGGCTGGGTCTCCTCAGGTACCTCTTTCTGGTGCTACATCTGTTGATGATACAATTGTTGCATTATATTTTAAGCTTACACTAGATTCATTTTGGTGATATCTAACATTTTAATGGCTCAAACAACCTAAATTTTTTAAATGATATCAAATGTATGCCAAAGAGTTCATTTTCACAGGTTTTATTTTATCATGCTGCGTTTGACCTTGGCTGAGTATGACTTCCCACCCAATGTGTTAAAAATCCAACAATTTTGAGAGATTAACTAGAAGTTCTTTCTCTGAGGTCACAAGTCCAAATCCGGAAGCCCCAGTATATACAACAGATGGTGTGAGGAGAGCATGTGCATTATCCATGCTCCACGATCCCATGTGCATTTGCTTGATGAGATCCACGACACTAATGTCTGGTTGATCCAAACTGCTTTACAATTTACAAATTCACTTAGTTTCTTAAATCATGCATTTCGGGCCTATTTTAGACCATAACCAGCCTTTTTTAGTCAACAACCATATATTCCCAGGTGCCCCGAGAAGCATAACTTTCAGACTGCATGATCACACTGCAACAACACTATAAGAAGTCATTTGCAACATTAGTAGAAAATGACCTATGAAATTTAGACTGGCTAATTGATTAACCGTTTTAAAAGTTAAAGCTTATTAGTTATACTTTAAACCTTTGAGTAACTCGCCAAAGAAGGAGCTCTTACTGCTCGAGAAGGAACTCAACGCAATTGAATTAGAATGGATTGCCTTTAGCTCCGTGGCTCTAGCCATCAGTGCACAAGGATAGAGAAGAGTTCCAAGAATGTTGCCTATTGGTCAATAATCCTTATGCAAGATATTTGGATCGGCTGGTGCAATAGCTAGTTAATACAGCTAGCTGTTATTCGCGTTGACTCCAAATGGATCTGTTACTGAACATCCCTCGGATTTGAGAAGGAAATGAAGAACGGGAATGGAACGAAATGAAGCCTCCTCTACCCAAGTGAAAGTGTTGTCTGGATACTCAGATTCGTAAATGGATTCAAGTGCCATCTGATAGCCATTTTCATTATTTTTTTATAGGTAGAACTTCTCTTAACAATATAAACTTCGACCCTTTTTTTTGTTTTTCTTCATATCGGTTATCGGAGCAAAACCCATATTTTGCTCCTCTATTGATAGATCAAAGGCCAGTTCTTTCGGAGCAGGAGACTTACGACATGTTTGGTTCAAATGAAAGGAATGAATGATGAATAAGAAATGGGGAATGGAGGATAGGGAATGAGGAACATGTATTACTACACCTTTTGGCTCTCCTATTACACCTCTATCCTTAATAGCTATTCTTACCTATACCTAAGAATGATAATTACGGATGGAGGTGTAATAGGAGGGCCAAAGAGTAATAATACAATGCTCCTCATTCTCTATTCTCCGTTCCTCATTCCTTATTCTTTATCCATTCCTTTCATGTGAATCAAACGTGTCGTTAGAGATCATGAGATGATTGCACTCACGGGCGAGTGTAGTGCCTTGTTGATGGAAGAGCTTCCACTAAAAAAGGATTAATGGAGTTTCTCGATCCCATGTGCTATTGGCGAGTTTGAGTTCGAGAAGGTTGTTGAAGTATAAATTTAAACCATGCTTTCACCTATCACCTTAATGTTTTAGGACAGTTAGTCAAGTGAACTGTTTGACCGTCTAAATTTCACATGGTACGTCTAAATTTCACATGGTACCAGAGCGCGTAGGTTCGAAACTCCAGAGTGCTAGGAAGAACATACTGAGGTCTTGAACTTTGGAGACTTCAATCTTTTGTGAATTGTGATAAATCCCCCAAACCTTTGATGATTGCCGGCTCTTGCGGTATCAGTAGATTCCCATGATTAACTTGAAAAGTATATCCTGGAATTATATGGGGCCTCAACAGCGCCAGCAAGATTCTTGCCAGCAAGGTGACGAATTGGTTTGAGTCAATGGAAGGGTGATACTTCACATGAAACCAAGTTGTTTCAGTGTGATGACATGTTGGCAACTTCTGTGAGAGCAAGGAGAGGTTGGAACTGATGAGATTTAATTACCAGCTAGCTATACACGCCTTGTGTGGAATCTTAGTGTTTTGGAGGGAACCTAACTTCATGATGCCAGATTTTCTTGTGGGAACCCATTTCATCTCTTGCCTTTTAGTTTCTCTTGTGGATGTGGTTTCAGTTGGGTCGTTTTAAGAGACTTCAATCTTTAGTGAATTGTAATAAATCCCCCAAAACTTTGAGGTTTGCCGGCTCTGACGGTATTAGTAGATTCGCATGATTAACTTTAGAAGTGTATGTTGGAATATATGGGGCCTCAACAACACTAGCAAAATGCTTTCCAGCACGGTAAAGAATTTGTTAGTCATTGGAAGGGTGATTGTTCACATGAAACCAAGTTGTCTCAGTGTGATGACCACTTGACAACTTCTGTGGGAGCAAGGCGTGGTTGGAAATGATGGGATTTATTTATAGCTATAGACGTCTTGGGTGGAATCTTAGTGTTTTGGAGGGAACCTAACTTCAAGATGCTGGATTATCTTGTGGGAACCCATTTCATTTCTTGCCTTCTAATTTCTCTTGTGGACATGATTTCAGCTGGGTCGTTACTGTGATCTATGGCCCTGGGGGGTACGATGGAAGAGGTCTTTTGTGGAACGACATTAGGAAGGTTAAAAGTGGAGCCAACCGTGGGTGTTGAGTGGTGACTTGAGCACTATGTTTTATTCCAATGAAAGGTCCAACGAAACAAGCAAATCCGCAAGTATAAGGAAATTCCCACATCTAATTCATACTGTACAGTTAGGTGACATTCCGTTTGTTGGGGCCCATTTTACTTGGTCTAGAATCAGCAATAGTTCTCACTATCTCTTTGACTGGTTCTTGGTGTAGGGAGGCTCTGTCACTACATTTATGCAGAAGTCTTTAGCTGGGACCATTGTGAGATAATTATCCGAGATCCTATACATTCAGATTTGAGAACTATTGGTTAAAATATAGGGCTTCTCTGACTAAATTAGAAAGGTGGGCTAATCCCAATCTAGCGGGACCCTCAAGCTTCATCCTTTGCATGCAAATTTAAACACTTAGAGGGTGTTTGATTTGACAATATTAGTCAATCCGTGATAAAGAGATCCGGTTGTATTGTGTATTAGTGGACATGAGTTAGTCAAGTAACAAGAAGTGCATTTATATACATACTTAGTTCCACCTCCGTCAAAGTCACTCCTTCGTTACTAAGACTAACTTGAGCCGGTATTAATGACTATGGGCATGAATGACATCATTATCATTAGTAAGTAGTAGTACGACTTTATCCGTATACGTGTCTCGACGGATGTCTCGTCTGTATTAATGAATCGCAAACCTCATATTAGATGCTCTGCTACTTTAAGATATTAGAGTTCTTGAGAGAGGAGAGCAAAAGAAGAGAGGGAAAAAGAAGGTTTGATTTGTGACAAACTGTTTTACGTGTTCTATTGATGTCTGAAAGAAATAGCAGCAAATCATAGAATCTAAAATGTGGTTGCCGAAGTTAACTGGAAGTAATTAATACGTCAGCATAATGGATGGGATCACCACTTCCTCTGTTATATTGTGCTCTGATATACATATACATATATATAGTGGGTATATATATATTCATCCTCACTTTGCCTTTCTTTCAGTTGTCAAGTCCCTTGTCTAGAGGACCGACAAATATCCCAACCAGGTAAAGTTCCTGTCAGAAGTAATGGTTGTCATTGTCAGTTTTAACTCTCCACTCTTATAGTATTAACTCAAATTAATGATCATATAAAATACCAGGAACGACAGCAATAATAGTAAAGGACGAACCATGGATCTAGTTCCAGTCCCATCAGGTGCTGAAAGGACGGAGACTTCTAATGCTTTGGTTAAAACAGGAGCTGAGAGAGGTAAAACTACGCCAGCCGGAGAATATCTTACTTCTGCCTTGAATGACTTTGATCCTGAGCAATATGACAGTCTCGCTGCTATTTCTGATGGAGCAAACAAGCTACTGATGCTGGTATGATAACTCATACGCATACTTGTTCAATAGACTATGTCCAGGGGATATAAAATTGCAGTGCAAGTTTTTTGGACATTTGAATTAAACCATAATGGTATAGGTTTTTCCCTACTTTTCATGTGCTTGTTATGTCATAAATAACCTTTTATCAACAGGCCTTCTCTCATTCAAGTTTGATTTGGCAGGTTTTAGCTGCTGTCATAAAAGCTGGTGCATCTAGAGAGCATGAAATACTTGCGGAAATTAGAGATGGCGTGTTCTCTTTCATACGTAAAATGGAACCAAAAAGAGTAATGGATACCATGCTTGTTTCTCGTGTCAGAATTTTGTATATCAGATCTTTGCTTGCTAGATCACCTGAGCTCCAATCCATCAAGGTAATCCAATTGGTTGTCCCCTGACTCATATCAGAGCAATTTAGTGCTGCACTTATGGTTGTTTTAACTAAGTCTTCCTGTATTATGCTGCGCAGGTTTCTCCAGTTGAATGCTTCTTAGAAAAGGCCAATCCTGGACGTAGCAGAAGCTCTAGTCGTGGTAGCAGCCCTGGAAGATCTCCTGTGCGTTATGTTGATGAGCAAATCCAAGGCTTCAGAGTCAACATAAAACCTGAAAAGAAGTCAAAGTTTTCTTCTGTAGTGTTGAAACTTCGGGGCATTGATCAGGTCCGTACTATCTTTTGCATAGTTAACGTTTCCTTTGAGATTTAGCTTGCACTGTTACTTGGAAAATACACATGTAAAGGAGGTTCTACATGATCCATACAAGGTTCCTTGACTCATCTCTATTGGTTTTTTCTTTCTCGAAAATATTACTTTATTTCAACTTAAACAAGACTTTGGGATCACATTTACAGGAATCATGGAGACAGCACGTAACGGGAGGAAAACTTAGAGAAATAACTGAAGAGGCAAAAGGCTTTGCTATTGGAAACAAATCTCTGGCAGCTCTTTTTGTCCATACTCCAGCGGGTGAATTGCAGCGTCAAATCAGATCTTGGCTGGTAGAGAACTTCGAATTTCTTTCTATTAGTGGTGATGAAGCAGTGGTTGGAACTGCTGGCCAATTAGAGCTTCTATCTACAGCGATTATGGATGGTTGGATGGCTGGGCTTGGTGCTGCATTGCTTCCAAATACAGATGCTCTTGGCCAGCTTTTATCGGAGTATACAAAACGCGTATACACTTCACAATTGCAGCACTTGAAGGTATTGCTGGCCTCATAGTATGAATGTTCTATAGTTGACATAAGAACCCACCTAACCCAAGCCTTGTATATTATTGACCAATTTTCACTAGTGTAGCTGATATGGCAAGGATGCTAAAGCAGACCTGTTTAAACTTGCATAATTCTTTTACCCTTAAATTGAAGTGATGTTTTTCTTTTTCTGATAAAAATGACCGCATGTTTCTCATTTGAATATTCAAATTTTCTAATTTAACAAGCATTCATAAGCAAAGGTTCAAAATCTAACCAATATTTCTCGATGGGATGTTTTGTCCTGTTTAAGTACGTCATGCACATGATGGAAAATGTGTTGATGAATTTATCAAGAATATAAGATGTACATTCTATTCTGAACATCTTTTGACCTATTTCTTCGTTTGTGCTTTATCTCTTATGCGTCGTTTCTGGCTCGTATGAGAACAGGAAAATAGATAATTCAGACCTAAATTGGTGGAGTCAAATCAGCGAAGCAAAAACTGGATATCTTAATTGGAATAAATAGTAATAAGTTTTACTTTTATTTGCCGTTAGTCATTTATTAAATGCTTTGCTCACTTATACATTCAAATACCAGGACATAGCTGGTACCTTGGCAACAGAAGAGGCAGAAGACTCGCCACAAGTAGCGAAACTGCGTTCAGCTCTTGAATCTGTTGATCATAAGAGAAGAAAGGTTTCGTAATTCTCTTTGGTTTGTTTTTGTTTTTGTATTGTTTTTTTCTCCTAACTATGTCTGAGTTTCCTTCAAACAGGCCAGTGGCTTATGTTTTCAAATGGAAAGTTTTAATTCAGTGCTTGTTCAAATAATAATTCCTGATTTGCACGTAACGTAAAGTCATCATGAGAAGTAGTATTGTCACAGCCTATTCAACATCTTTCATTGAGTTACCATTCATTACTAATATGAGGTCGCAGATGTCTTTCTAGTAATACAGTCTGCTAGTTGACATGATAGACAAATTGATATTTGCAGCAGTGTGGGGGTTGTATAAGCATTTTGTGGAAAGTCCTGTTGTTGCACTTAAGTCGGAATGTTGATTTTGTATTGTAGGTTATTTTGTGTATATAGGATGTATTGGCATGAAGTTGACAGCCGGGTGTTTGTGTGTTTCTGGAATGATCAGATATTGCAACAGATGAGAAGTGATGCAACATTGCTAACACTTGATGGGGGAAGTTCACCTGTACGGAATCCTTCCACTGCAGCTGAAGATGCAAGATTGGCTTCTCTAATTTCACTTGATGGCATATTGAAGCAAGTCAAGGTATTGACCTCTCAATTCTTCCATCGAATTATTATTATTATTGTTTTACCCAGGTGGATTGAGTTAATGAAGAAGGAATAAATGTATGTTGAGCAGGAAATCATGAGACAGTCGGCCGTGAACAAACTGAGGAAAAGTAAGAAACGGGCAATGTTGGCATCTTTGGACGAACTTGCAGAACGGATGCCTTCTCTTCTTGACATAGATCATCCTTGTGCTCAGAGGCAAATTGCGGATGCTCGTCGCTCGGTTGAGGCATGTCAATGAATTATTCTTAGTTATATATTTTATTTCTGAAAAGAAAAGAGAAGAATAATGTGTGATGAAGTGAAGTGTTTGTTGGTGCAGTCAACTGCAGAAGAAGAAGAAGTGGAAGAAACAAGTGGGGGGGAGATGGGAGGTGAAACAGAAGTATCGCAGTGGAATGTGCTACAGTTCAACACAGGAGGGTCGACGACCCCGTTTATAATAAAATGTGGAGCCAACTCAAAGACAGAACTGGTGATAAAAGCAGATGCGCGTGTACAGGAACCTAAAGGGGGGGAGATAGTTAGAGTGGTTCCTCGACCCTCTGTTCTAGAAAACATGAGCTTGGAAGAGATGAAACAAATCTTCTCACGCCTTCCTGAGGCTTTGAGCTTGCTTGCCCTTGCACGGACAGCTGATGGAACAAGGGCACGCTACTCCCGCCTCTACCGGACTTTAGCCATGAAGGTGCCCTCCCTCAGGGATGTAGTTGGCGAGTTAGAAAAAGGTGGAGTTTTGAAGGATGTCAAACCATGATAACTCACTTGACTTACTACTTACATGCTCGCTCGCCTGCCTTGTTCTATCTGGCCTTTTTCTTTTGTCCTGTCACTGTAACTGTTACTCCTGTTCATATATGTATTATTAGAGTCTTATTCAATTACCCTCCTGCGTTACGATCCCGCTACCACTGTTGTCTTGTCTAGGGGCCGGTTGTGGTGACACCATTGAATTGATGTCTCCCTGTTTCTTGTATTTTTTATGGGCATTGGTATGTGTATTTTGAGTTTCATCATGTTGGTTCCGTCTTGGTCTTGTTACCTGAACTACGATATGAGAATTTCACTCTGCTAAAAGGAAAATTAACTTCCTAATCATCTCTTTTCGAGACCAATATTAATTGTTGGAAGGCTCTTTTATATATATATACTAGTGAAACACTGCACGTGCGTCGCACTATCTGTAATAACTTTATTTATACAACTTTAAAATAGGGATAGCAGTAAATAATAATCAATTGCATTCTATTAAATGGTAAATAGAAATCCAAGGTACAATATGTCTTCCCAACAATAGGTAAGATTCTTGGAACTCTTAAGTGGAGAATAGGATACCGAATGTAGCAATGACTGAGTGCAAAATAGCCATTGCAATATAGCAATGACCCAGATACTCCTTTTATTTATCCGTCCTCTCGAGACTGTAACGGTGAATTCAAACTTTTCTTGAGGACCTGAAAACCGAAACTAAACAAGCATGAAATTCTCAAGTATCGTGACTCATGAGTAGGTCGGGTTAAGTTTGACGCAAGTGTTTGAGAAATTGAATGCTTGTTGAACGAACTGAGAAAATCTGTTTCGAGTGCATAGCTTCGAAAGTTTCTTCGGTTGAGAATAATATATATTAATATTAATAGTAATAAATATAGAATATGTTCCCTATAAACAAATAAAGTTTAGTAGTACAAAGTGCCTATTAGTGGTGTGGCACTTCAGTAGACCTTTAGTTGTAGCCATTGAGGTCTCATGGGATAAAGTCATATACAGCTGAGCATGTGAAATACATCATGTGGTAAGTATACACCTACGTTAGGTATAGTTTGCCCTTTCACTCTATTAATGATCATTGCAACAGTCAATCTAACGGGAAAGTGGGTCAATAGAAACGAATAGGGTGGCCTCAATTTCAATCTGGATAAATGGAATGCAGTGAAGGAACCATGGAGAATGTTAAAGATTAAGAAAACAATCTACTCGACTACATTGAATAGTGACACCATGCATAGATGCTTTTGGTGGGAAGAAATACCATCATGGAAACCCTTCAAACAATTAGTTGTGCTCTTGAACATTATTTGTAACACGGTATACGTATAAAAATAGACTATGCCAATTGTCAACCAAACAGAAATGTCAAGAAGACATGGCAAGATATAAGTGTTGTAAATGCTGACTTCAACACTATAAATACATTTTCAAAGAATTCAATATAATTGTATACGTGTTTAATCTGGTTGTGAGAGTTAGTAGTTAGTAATAATCATCAATCTCAATATGTGTGTGTGTATATATATATATATATATAAAGGCCAGGATACATAGAAGAGGAAAATGCTTAAACTGTTAAAATAAGAATATTCTGATCCATTGTCAAAATGATTTTTTTTTAATTACCAAAAAAAATTTATATCTTTTTTATATCCTTTTTTCAAATATGCTAATATTTTTTAGTGGTCTAATGACTACACAAGTATATGCTTCTTATTTAGAGGCCTCTAATGCCTACACATGCAACTTCAAGGTAATTCCATAAATATTGTGTAATAATAATTTTTCAACCGAACTGTGGGTACCATCAGGAAATCCGAATACACAAGTACAATTACTAGAAGCAAAGCATGCTTAAATACCTTTGCAATTTTACCCAAAAAAATACCTCAAGTCTAATTGGAAAGTAATCACACAATGAAGCACAAACATATATTAAGATAAATTGTACACACCTGCACCTTATCCTCCTTCTGCCTCTTCTGTTTGCTCATATATCTATGATTCTCTGGCAATATCAGCACTTGGTTTACACTTGTTTTGCTGGCACCAAACCACACAAAAATTATCTTGTGTAAGGCAGAAATACAAAAATTATCTTATTGCATGTAAAAGAAAGCAGCATGAATCATTGGAGAAAGTAGTGCTGCTTATCTACCTAAAGAATTTGTAATATTGCGAAGGAATAGAGTTTTTTGTCTCTCTTTTGACTATTAAAGGTTAAAACTATTCATACAGCAAGACGATGATACTCATTTAAATAAAATTTATGGCAAAAAAAAATTTAAATAAAAATAATTGAAATGAGCAGTAGTTACAACCATACCCATAAGGCCTAAGGGACTCATTGGTGAAAATTCAAAGGGACAGATACCATCACAGACAAAGGCCTAAGGCCAAAGGTAATATTTCCTTTCTAATGCTATAAGAATCAATTCCTCTAGATGCATTTGGAGTGAATCCCTCATTTGCATTATTGCCACGTAACAAGCATGTTCCACTATTTCAGCAATGGAAATAAGTACTAATAAATATCATAAACGAAATTTTAAGGTTGCTCATACAATGCATGAGAAAAGGATAAGGTTGGTACCCAACCTCATCACACTACAAGAAAATTGAGCTAATATCACAACACTATTGGAAACAAAGTCGTTGCTATTCAGATGTAGTCACTTACTAGTTCTAATTCGTTGGTGACATGATTGGGCGCAGCAAAACCGAGTTTAGAGCCAC